>PVIW01006846.1:0-54115 GCA_004026585.1 Noctilio leporinus | reverse complement strand
TCTTTTTCTCCCTCCATTTACCTCTTTCTAAAAATAAATTAAAAATTTTAAATATGAAAAATAAAACGACCATAAATACTTATCTATCAACAACTGAATCTAAAACAACAAAATAATGAACAAGCAGAACAGAAATAAACTTATAGATACAGAGAATATTTTGATGGTTGCCAGATGGGAAGGGGGTTAGGGAGATAGGAGGAAATTTGACGGGATTTAGAAGTACAAATTGGTAATTATAGAATAGTCACAAGAATGTAAAGTACGGCATAGTGAAACAGTGAATATAGTCAGTAATTTATAATAATTACATATGGTGTCAGATGGGTATGAGATTTGTCAGGATAATCACTTGGTAAGTTATATAATGTCTAATCATTAGGTTGTATACATGAAACCAATATAATATTGCATATCAACTATAATTAAAATAAAATAAAAATTATTTAAAGTAGAAAAATCCAAGGACATTTCCAAATCATGGAAGGACAGAGGAGTTATAATCAGGCACACTAGAAAGAAAGCCTGAGTTTAGTAGCCAGGCTGATGATTAAACTTCACTGTAAGAGCAGGTGCAAAAGCTGGGATGCAGTTACTGCTAGGAGCTAAAGGGAAGGATGAATTTAAGCCTTCTTAGCCAGCATTAGAGCCACTCCATGGAAGCCAAGTTCAGTTAATGGAACACCAAGGTCAGGAGCAGACCTAACAACACCAGACTGGATGAAGATGAGGAGCATGACAAAATATGAGTATTTGGAACAAAGTGCAAAGGACCCAATCAGTTTGCAGGTTACCTTTCTGAGTTCTCCATGTATGTAGGATACCTGAATATCTGGTGAAGTTACAGGTTCTAGGGAAGCTGTCATTAACTGAAAGCCTGCTCTGCTTATTGACTATGCACAGGAGGTAGGTGCTGTTTCTGAGGGAGACACATGCAGGCTCTAAAGGGCCTGTCAGCCCTGGCTGGTAGCACAGTGGATAAAGTGCTGGCTTGCGAACCCAAAGGTCGCAGGTTCGATTTCCCAGCCAGGGCACATAATGAGGTTGTAAGCCAGGTCTCCAGCCAAGTCTGTAGTTGGAGGCAGGGGAAAGGCAACCATACATTGATGTCTCTCTCCCTCTGTCTCTCTCCCTTCCCTTCTCTCTAAAAATAATAAATAAAATCTTAAAAAAAAATAAAATAAAATAAAGGGCCTGTCAAAGGGAAGGCAGCTCCTGGATTGCAGTGCCTCTCCCTGCCTCCACTCCTATCCTTGTTTCTGTCTTTTTACCAGCCCCAATTAATCTTCCAAATTCCTTCTGTTACTCCCTCTCCTTCTGCCCAGATATACCTTCTCTCTCATATATTACATCACTCAGGCTAAGTCCAGAGCTATAGGTAATATTCTTTGTCCACCTTAAATACTGCATCTTGAATAATACAGCAATTCATCCTGTTTTGGGACATCCTGGGTGTGGTGCACTGTTGTTTACAGTATAAGAACATATTGTAGCATCACACAGCCACATAGCTGGGGACAGATTAAAATAGGAAAACGGGCTGGAACTGAGGTCCTGTGCATATCCTTGTTCTAGGCTATGAGACATGTTTCTGAACTAGTAAAAGAGGCATGAAAGGAGGACATTAACAAAAAGAAAGAGGTTTAAAGAAAAATTTAAAAGGAACCCATAAGGTACCACCTGCCTGTGATAGGAACTTTCAATGTATTACTTAATTTAAAATTTTGCAATTCTAAAAGAGCTCTCATCTCCCTTATTTTGCAGAAGGGGAAACTGAGACTTATAGACCATAATAAGTAACTTGCCCATTACAAATATTTGGCATAGTTGGAATTCCAATGTAGGGCCCTGATGACTCCAAAGCTTCCTCCCTACACCAAACTGCTTCACACATCATCAAGTGGAGAACATGATGATCACATTGGTGATCTCTGTGGTCAGTTTTCTTTTGTTTAACAATAGCCTCTAGAGTAGGAAATTCTAGAAGGATGGTGGATTGATATGTCCTGACTCTTTATTCCAATTCAGGTACTTCTCCTGAGTCAAGCATTACATGGCTGCAGCTGACAATGGCAGAGGTGGCGGTCACTACCTGTGCATAACTTTTTCTCCCTATGCCAGGTAAGAACCTGGAAACAGTGTTGGAGACCTTAAGGTAAATAACTACAATGTATGGATCCAGGAGGAGAACTTAATCTGTTGAGATCCATGGGTCCCTACCTCTTACATCAGTAACATTTCCAAGGGAAATTTTTCTGGGCTCCTGGCTTCTGAGATGCTTAGGAGGAGCTGAGATGGGAATTTTTCTCCTATACTCCTAAGGTAGGAGGACCCAAGTTGGCTGAAAAACAGAAAGAAGCTGACATTTCAGTGGAGGATGATAAAGCTGTTCCACTACTAGCTCAAAAGAGCAGAGACCACCAAGCTTTCCATTGCTCATGGGGTGGCCCCACTTAAAGCACATTGATAGCTCAACTTGAGCCTAAAGGGGCAGACGATCAAATCAAATCCCAATTATACATGAGGCTATCAGTCAGAGGTGGTGAGGACAAGCAGAACATTTTAAAGAGACCCTAAGTGAAACAGAACTGCTGTAGGAGACTAAGAACATGCTGGACAGGAAAAAGTCATTAATCTTTTACCTCCTAGCTTTCATCCTTTTGTTTGTTGCTCAGTTCTTTAAAACATTTCTTCCATTTTTCTGGCTTGTGACTTGATCTCAGTGGTGATTCTTTTGCCAATCCATTTCTTGACTTTACTAATTCTTAGTTATGCTTTTCAGGACTGAAAGCCATCTTCGTAGGGTCCTTGAATCTCTCTAAAGGCTTGGAGAACATATCGATGCAACATAAGAAAAAAATGAGTTCAAAAAGAAAAAAGTAAGAAGAGATAGAGGTTAGGCCATCATTAAACATAATAAAATAAATTGTGCAAGAAAATATTCCTGAGCTGAAGCTGGATCTGTGACTGCTGGCAAAAAAAAAAAAAAAAAAAAAAAAAAAAAAAACCTCACATAATTATATGTATGAAGTACAAATGAAAGCAATGCAGTGTGTGATTTATAATGTGCATAAAATTAAAATATAAGACAACAATAGCAGAAAGGAAAGAGAAGTTAAATGGAAGCATGTTGCTAAGAATCTTAATTTGTATATGAAGAGGTATATGTATTGATTCATTGTAGACTATGATTAGTTAGGGATGAATATTTTAATCCCTGAAGAAACCACTAAAAAACAAAACAAAGAAGCATAACTAAAATCCAATTGAGCATATAAAATGAAACACTAAATAATATTCAATCAATCCAAAAGAAATCAGGAAAGGAAGAAAAGTAAATGAAAAACAGATGGGACAAATAAAATAATTAGCAAGACAGTAGATTTTAGCCAAATCATGTCAATAATTACATTAACTATAAATGGACTAAATATACCAATTTTAAAAAGTAATTGTCATACTGATGTTCAAGAAAAGCAAGAATAATTTATATGCTGTCTATAAGAAACACACTTTACATATAAAGCCACAGATAAATTAAAAGAAAAAAGGATGAAAAAATTATTTATATATTTAAGAAAGCTAGACTGGCTATTCATGTATCAAATTAGAGCTTAAGGCAAAGTGATAAAGAGGGATATATTAAAAAGTTAATTCATTAGGAAACCCAAAATATCTTAAATGTGAATGCACAAAATAATAGTATAATATGTGTAAAAAATATGATAGACATAACAGGAAAAACATCACAATTATATTGGAGATTTTCATACTACTCATAAAAAAAGATAAAAATATTGATAAAATACAAAATATAGCCTTGCAAAGCATATTGTGGCTCTCCCACTGAGCATCCTGAGACCCTTTCAGGGAGTCTGTAAAATCAAAGCTCATTTCACAATAATAATAGGGGTTATGTGCCTTTTTCACTCCCATTCTATACTGAAATAAATCATAAGAGAGTATCTTCACAATCACGTAAAAGTTTCTTAGATGGGTTTTGGAAAGTACTAACCCCGCAAGAAAGAAATATAAATTCTAAAATGTATACATTAACCACAAATAAAAAATGTCTTATCCAATGATACTACTAACAGAATGAAAAGTCAAGTCATAGGCTGGAAGAAAATATAATAAATGTATCTCATATATATAGTATTGTAGAATACATAAAGAACTTCAATAACACAAGTCAACAAATTATTTTAATGTACAAAAGACAACACTTCACAAAAGTAGATGTACAAATGCATACTAAACATATGAAAAGGTAATTAACATAATTAGTCATCAGTGAAATGCAAATACATGTATAAACCCTAATGGAATACCAGCTCACTATAATGACTAAAGTAAAAAAGTCTTCTGGCCAAGATGGAGGTGTAGGTAGACACACTTCACCTCCTTCCACAACTATAAGGATTGCATCTACCTCAAAACAAAAATAATCAGAGCTACCAGAAAATTGAACTACATGGAAGTTCAACAAACAAAAATATAAAGATGTAATATTCATCCAGACAGTAGGAAGGGTGGAGACAGGGAGCAGTGTAGATGCAGTGTAGTAGTGAAGGCATCAAGGCAGTGGCCACTGCGGGCTTACTGAAAGAGCCACCACACTTTATGAAAGCTGGAAGGGACACCTGGGGAGCAAACCTAGCCCGAGGCCAGACCACACAGCTCACAGTTCCAGGGCCAGGAAAATAATGCCTCATAGTTTCTGACTGTGAAAAATCAGTGGGGGTTGAGGTGGTAGAATAAATTACCAGTGTCTCATGAGAGTCTGTTTGTAATTCTCCTTGCCCCAGAATGTCTGCAGACTTGTCCACCCTGGGAACCATCACCAGAGCAATAGCTAGAGGGGCACCATTCACATATGGGAAGCAAGTGAAGTGACTGGAAAAGAGACAGTGCCAAGCAAGTGACATTGTTGCTTCTCAGATTGCACCCCACATACAGCGCCACAACATGGTGAAAGGGGTTGCCCAGTGCTGACCAATACCTAAGGCTCCACCCCTTATAACATAACAGGTATGACAGCTCTACCTAAGACACAGAGGCAAACACAGGAGCCTGTAAAGTTAAGGAGACAGAGAATTATGGCTTATTAGAGGGAGCAGAACAAGGCTTCAGAGGGAGAACTAAGCAATGAGGAGATAGCCAACCTAACAGATGTGTCAGGGCAGCCTTGCTTAGAGAAATCACACTGGAGAACACTGTAGAATCAAGCAATGAATTTACTTGGGGAATGGGGAAACAGAGGAACAGGAAAAATGAGGAGCAGCAAGGGAAGAGACTTTTAGATAAGTCATCTTTGACTTGACATCGCTGGGTTGGGTTTTTATCCTAGCTGTTACATGCAGTTACACAGGTGTACACTTCAAAGGAAAATTAGTTTGTCAACCAAAAGCCCATTAACCTGAAAGAGCTAAGTGGGATTATCTATTAGGAAATCTGCTTTAGCCTCACCATGGATCTCTGGACAGGTTAACTTCATTAACTCATTCCCAAGAGTTTCTCAGCCAGTTTCACTATCACATTCTGACCAGGCTAGGTATGTAAACTTGACTGTTACAGTTTTAACTAAAGTCCAGGTACAATCAAAGTCCAAAGACATGTGCTGCCTCTGTGTTAGCTGTCCCCATATCCTGATAAGATGCAGAGTTCAAAACATGGGTGATAACATTGTTCACAGAAAGGCTTGAGTACAGCAAAAGCCTAGGGAAGAAGTGAAGGCTGTACTAAGTGAAATGAAGAAAAATCCACATGAAACCAATAGTGAAGTGAAGGAAATCAGGATTCAAATCAATGATTCAGAACATAAGGGATAAATAAACATTCAACCAGTACAGAATGAAGGACCAAGAATTGAAAAAAAATTAATTTGTCCCAGAGGCTTTGGAACTCTGGGGCAACTTTAAATGTGCCAATATCCAAATCACAGAGGTGCCAGAAGAAGAGGAAGAGCAAGAAATTGAAAGCTTGCATGAAAAAAATAATAAAGGAAAACATCCAACATTTGGTGTAGGAAATAGATATACAAGTCCAGGAAGGACAGAGAATCCCAAACAAGCTAGATCCAAATTGGACTATACCAAGAAATATCATAATTAAAATGCCAAAGATTATAGATAAAGAGAGAATCTTAAAAGCAGCAAGAGAATAGAGTTACCTACAAAGGGGTCCCTATAAAAGTATCAGCTGATTTCTCAAAAGAAACTTTGCAGGCAAGAAGGGGCCAGCAAGAGGTATTCAAAGTGATGAAAAGCAAGGACTTACAACCAAGGTTACTCTATCCAGCAAAGTGGTCACTTAGAATGGAAGAGCAGATAAAGTGCTTCTAAGACAGTGTAAAGCTAAAGGAGTTCATCATCACCAAGCCATTATTATATGAGATGTTATAGGGGCACATTTAAGAAAAAAAAGATCAAAACTATGGACAGTAAAATGTCAACAAACACAACTATCAACAAATGAATCAAATAAATAAATAAACTAAGCAAACAACTAGAATAGGAACAGAACCATAGATATGGAGGCCATATGCAGAGTTTCAGCTAGAACAGGAAGGGGAAGAGTGGGGAAAAAGGTGCAGGTATTAAGAAGTGTAATTCATTGGTACAAAATAGACAGGGGAACGTTAAGAATAGTAAAGTAAATAGAGAAGCCAAAGAACTTATATGTATGACCCATGGACTTAAACTAAGTGGGGGTTGGTGGGGTACTGCTGGAAAAAAGGGAGATGCCAAGCAGAGACGGCAGAAGGGAAAAATTGGGACAACTGTAAAAGCATAATCAATAAAATATACTTTAAAAAAGAAAATTTAAGTATATAAAAGGTTGGCCAGAACATGGAGCAACCTGAATTCTCATAGACCATTGGTGAGGGTATAAAATAGCACACTTTGAAAATAAATTGTCAGCACCTTAGGAAGTCAAGCATAATATTCACATTATACATGAATCTGAAAAATATTATGATACACAAAAGAAAAAAAGCCAAACAAAAAAATTATATTCTGTTTGATTCCATTAGTTATAGAAATTCTATAGAAGGCAAAACTGATCTATGGTGTATTTCAACTTTAGAAATTATACTTAAATAAAAAATGTATAGGAAAAATTATCTTCACTATCCTTCCCAACCCTCAAAAAAAAAAAAAAAAAAAAAAAAGCCAGATAGTATGATCTTTAAATTCACTTCACCAGGTACACAAGAATTAACTGCACTTGGTCAGTTCTTCCCCAATTTACCTCTTCCATTGAGCTCTTATACCTAGAGAAGATGTGATTGTTACTATATAACATAGATACTGAGTGATTCACCAGAATTTTCATCTTAAATATTAGTAAACTTGGATTTCTTACTTTTAGAGAAGAATAGGAAGTTCCAATGTTTCCTTACTGTATTCCAGCTGGTCATCTTACACACACTCTAGATGTCTGTCTGCCACTATGAAGATAACTGGGTTATGTCCTCTGCATCAGGGTTTTTGTCACTTGCAGCTGAAAGAGGTAAGATTTTATTCTGTTGAAAATGAGTAGCCTCCAAAGCATTTTTTAATTAAAAAAAAGGGGGGCATACCTAACAACATAATGCAGGGGCTAAAGGCAGAAAGGTCAGTTTAAAGTCTGGGAGAGGATGGTGGTCTCAATAAAGACAGTGACACTGGAAAGAGGTAAAGAGATGGAATAAAAAGGTACTTAGCAAGCAGAATCCAAAAATATTTAGGCAAAAACACTGACAGATCTTGGGGGTAGGTCAGATGTGAGAAGTAAGGACATGAGAGGCATCATGAACAATACCCAGATTCCTGGCTCAGGCAGCCCAGTGGGCCCTTATCAAGGAGGAAGTACAGGAGACGGAAAGGATGATGATGAATCTAGCTTTGGGCATCCCAAACCTGAGCTGTCCAAGGGACTCCCAGTGCAATGCTGGGGATACAGCTACGGGGCTCCACTGTGGCCACTTAGGTGTCTTCTCTAGGCTTAGCACATACTGTTGCATGAGAGAAGCCCTATCTTTCCTCCGTGGCATCACTGCTGGTCCCTCCCCACTCCCCACTACACTTGAGGAAAGCTGAAATGGGTCTTCCTCTCCTTTCTTTTGTCTGTCTTAAGATGTGCTATCACCCTCCCTTCCAGCAAAAGAGCCCTACTGGAGCCTTCAAGTTTGCAGCCTGGTGACTGATTTACCATACTCTTCACCAAGAGCACAGACTTGCAGCCATTTCACATTTCTGGAGCTTTATGACGGGCTAGGCGTTGTGCTAGAGACAAGACAAGACATACAGAACTGGGCATGGCTCCTGCTTCCAGGAGCTCACTCTGAAGAGACAGATATACACAACTGTAATGTAGTAGAGTGATTAGATTGGCATGGCTGAAATGCAGTGGCATTTTAGAGGAAGAGATTATAGTGGGTCAGGCTGCAGAAGTCAGGAAAGGTGTCAGTGGGGAGGCAGCCTTTGGCTTGACATTGAAGAATTGGCTGGATTAAGCAAGATGCTGCAGACATTCTAAACAAAAGATCTGTATAAAGACCTGAGGGGTAAGAGAGCCTGGTACATGGAAGAGTAGATGGTTGCAGCCACCTTAGTATGGCTGGAGTGTCATGTTCAAGGGCAGGAATGTTTGTAGTGGGTCTATACTGAGAGGGATTTATTTGCTTGTTTGCTTGTTTTTTGTAGAGGAGGTGCAAAGCATTGCATGGTGTTTAAAGCTTCATGGGGCAATAGGGACAGTCTTTCTCTCATTTGGACTCTCTCCTTTAGGAGGAGCTCAGTCACAGCCTGGAGTGGGACAAATAAGGCCTCCTCGGCATCATTGTGGGGTGTGGCAAAGGATGTTTTGCTGGTTTGTGAGGTATTTGCATCCAGGGCCAAACAGGTTGTGTGGTCAATATTGTACATTCATGGGAGATTCTAGCCAGGTGGCAACAGAATTAGGCCCAGACACCAGCACCAGCCAGAGGACCTGCCTCAAAATAGTACGAGGGCTCAGGCTGAGCTAAGTGTCAGTTGAACGCAGACCCAAGCCTTGGCCCAAGTACAGTTCCTGCCTAAAATAGTATTAATTAACTTTAGTGGACATGACAAGGCAACGGTTTCAGAAAAAGCAATAGTCATAGCAAGAGCCACAAGACCACCAGGACTCAGACAGGCAAGACAGAACTTGTGCCCAGGCATCACAGCAGCAGGACAAACGGGGGACAAACAGAGGGACTATATACTTGCAAACAGCAAAGCATTGGCACAGCAGCTCCCACGAAGATCTCCTGGGAGCTTTGGGATTAGTTTATTGGCTACAACTGTTTTTATGACCATAGATTTTGATTGTTACCCATTTGTATAGGTGGGACTAGAAAGAAATCTTGTTAATGTTCTCATACCATCCATAAAAGCTAAAAGGCCACGTAGTATAAGAAGCACTATTATTTTATCTACCACTAGTAAGGTAAAACATTGCTGATTATCTCTAAAATATAACCAATTGTGAGGCATTTAGTTACCATTAGCCAGGTTACCACACAGCTTCTGTTCTCCCCCAATTCTGGGTACATGGTAGGATTATATTTACACTCCACTTTACAGTGGGTGAAATCATCGGGTTAATTCTGACTAATGAATTGAGCATGGGAGCAACCAGCTAATTACTTGTGAGTGAGACCTTTTAGGCACCTTTTTTTAATCCTTGCAAAGTTACCAGGTGAGTTAGAGGCAGCAGCGGACATGGTACACAAGATGCATGACTTGCTAAGATTAAACTGAAATCATGCCCTGAGCTGGAAGTCAGCTCGGACAAGCCTCCTTTGTGCTTCTGTTTCTCCTGCATAAGAAAAGGCCATGGTTTCTGAGATTAATGAAAACTACTATCATTTCAGGAAGACATTTCAGAATATATAACTGGCATCAGGGAACACACATTTTTAAACAAAGACATGTGTTTTCCAATGAAATGATAACAAAGCACGTCTTGAAGACAATAAAAATGCCAGACTGGGCCACAGAAAACTTTCAGGACTGGGAAAATGAAACATATATGTTACAACAGTTACTTTTTCTGTCCACCATAATTCACTATAATTGGTCTTCTTCTGGAGGGTTGATAATTAGAACATTTGGAAATTTGTATGTAAATGCTTTGACAGAGGCCTAATTTAGTCCTCATATACCCAAGTTGAAAGGGAGAGAAGGATTTAGGAGCTTTACTATCAGGAGTTAAACAAGCGTAAGAGGCAAAGACCCTCCCTGAACCTTCTCCTAAAAATGGTTGGGAAATGTAGACCAGGGAACAAGCTACAGGTACAAGAGCAACGGGTGGACAAGTTGAGTTCTATCCACATTTAACATTTTGTTTCTTCACATCTGTGCCTCCATTTAAAGAAGAATAGTGAGGTCTTTATACTTGTTGATGGATGAAAGTTCCAGAATTCCCTAGTTTCAAATACCTTGTTCCATTCTACCCATAAGTATGTTTAAGCTTAGGAGGTCATGTGTTGTAATTTTTTAAGTTTTGGTTCGCAATACATGGTTGCTGTAGGAAGTGGTTGGACGAGAGGGACTTGGGGGAGCTTGCATCCACATTTGTAGCCACCAGGAGAAGAGATGATACCCTGAAAATGAGAACAAGCAGGTGGAAGTTTCTTCCTGGAAGACAAGAGGCAGCACCAGGACTGGCTGGGTTTTGGAAAAGTGAACCTTAATCTAATCTAGCAGAAAGGCCCAGGAAATTACATAGAAGTAAAATGATGAGAGTGCAGTTGTAAAAGTGTTATTTGGGGCATCCCAGTACAAAGAAGCAAACCTTGTGCCCAGATCATGAAATCTAAATACCATTTTCCACTGAAATGGATCAGGGCTCTTTGCAAAAAGGGCTGATTTTAGGAGTGGAGTTGGGAAAGTACAAGATGAACCTGGAACAAGATGCTGGGCCAGAACATAGAGACACACTAAAAGAATATGGGGACATGAAAAAACGATAAGTAACCAGTCTGAAGAGACTCAATCTGGGACCATTTGAGTCTCAAAATAAATTCTGACAACCCTGGCTGGGTAGCTCAGTTGATTTGAGCGTTATCCCATACACCAAAATGCTATGGGTTTGATCCCCAGTCAGGGTGAGTAATAGAGGCAACCAATAAATGTCTTTCTCTCACATCGATGTTTCTGTCTCCCCCTCCCCCTTTCTCTTTCACTAAAAATAAATAGATAGATAAATCGATAGATATTGACAGTGCAGATTATAATTCACAAAATACAATTAAGAATCCATTGGTCCATGTAGTAAATACATACATATAGAATGGAAGAAAAGGAAGGAGGAAGAAAGAAGGAATGAAAGAAGGGAAATCTCTTTCTTGCAGTACAATGGCAACTAATAGATATGGAAGAAATGTTGGAAATAAATGAGGAAGGAATGATGAACTTAGAATATAGTTTGGCAAAAATCACAGTAATAACTGTTTTAGAAAAGAATTGCCACAATGCTATCATCAATGAGTAAAAGTCTAATATGAACTAGTCATTTTATACCATCTGGAATTATCTCCTGAAAGACTCTTATTAGTTACAACTGGGGAGAAAAAATAGGTACTTTACAGCACCGGACCTTACAGACACCACCTTACCAAATTGGTCAAAGTTACATAACCTATAATGGGCAGCAGGAATCATTTGCCATTTGAGATGATTCACTGAGAAAAACACATCATTATTTCTGTGATATTGCTTCCAGAAAGGTATAATCTGAATGAAGAAGCATCAAATAAACCAAAACAGAAAGAAATGCAACAAATTACCTGTCCGGTAATGTTTAGGTCACGAAAAAAGACAGGAATTTAAAAACTATAGAAGTATGACAACAGAAAGCATGATGTGAACCTATATTGAATTCCATACCAGAGAAATATAGTTTTCTTTTCTTATGAAGCACATTAGTGTGACAATTGATGAAATGTGAATGTCCATGGATTAGATAACAGCTGAATGAATGTTAATTTCCTGGTTTTGATAACTGTACTGTGGTTATGTAAAAGAATGCCTGTCTGTTTTATGAAATACACCTTGAAGAATCTAGGAATAAAGAGGCATTGTACTGTTGTCAATGTACTTTCAAGTGATTCTGAAAGAGAGAAAAATAAATCATTGGTAAAATGTTAACATGTCGGGAATCTGGACGAAGGGTGTATAGGAATACTTCACAATGTTTTTGCAACCTTTCTGCATGTCTGAAATTAGTTCAAAATAGAAGTTTTTAAAAGATTAAAAATAAACAGAAAATAGCCCTGGCTGGTGTGGCTCAGTGGATTGAGTACCATCCTGTGAACCAACTGGTTGCCGGTTTAATTTTCAGTCAGGGCACATACCTGGGTTTTGGGCCAGGTCCCAGGTTGGGGGTGTGTGAAAGGCAATGAATCTATGTATCTCTCACACACCTCTATTTCTCCCTTTCTTCTACTCTCTTTAAAATATAAATAAATAAAATATTTAAAAAACAAAAACAAAAAACAATGCAGAATGGTCCAGACGAAAGCTAAACACAGTAACAGATTTCTTCTACTTGTACCCAGAGTGGGCCCACAGCCACATTTCCTATTTCCTAATATCATAATGTGTGCACTAAATCCATAGTACACACAGCCAGGAAATACTGGTCCTCTACCCCTACAGAGGCACCCATATCTTTCGAAGGTAGTTTTTCGATGGCACACCTGGAACTGTCTCTGAGCATCCCTGGAGATTAGACCACTTAAACGGCAACACCTGCCTGTAGCTAGAGGCTCTGATTATTTTGCTGATTATATTCTTACAATCTGCCAACTACAGGTGTCCCTCCATCTTGAAGAACCTAATCAAAGTTTTACAAGGCTTCAATTAGACCAATGCACAGTCTTCTGAGTTTTAATCACATTTCACTTGTGTTCATGTTTAATTGTAATCCAGAGGGGAAAGATTCCTAATTTAAGAATAACTGCATGCTATAGTAGGAAAAGCGCTCAACTGTGAGTCTTACCTCTGCCACCAACTCTGTATGTGAGCTTGGGCAAATTGCTTTGATAGCCCTCACCCATAACATTGAGAATCTGAACTAAATCATCATGGAGGTCTCTTCTTCTCTTTAAAAAAGATGATGGTTATTAAAGTTTGCATACCCATGAGAATGAACTCTTCCCCCTGAATCAAAGATATGAGATCTTGCACTTGATTCTCAAGGTTGACCTTGGTTTGAGTTCATAGCTTTGACATTGCTTTACTCCGGGGAAGGATTACAGCTAAGAGGCAGCATTCCCACACCCAAGTTCTATTTTATAACAACCTCTGTCAGCTATGCTATGTTTAGCTTAAACTATTTTTGGATGCACAACAGTTAATCACCTCTCCCAGTGAAAAAATTACGGAGAAAAAAGAACACACCAAGAAAGTCCTATAATTACTTTTAAATGCATCTAACTCTCCTCCTGGATCCCCTTCCCTGTGCCCTTTATCTCTGAGATTGCTCCACAATTCCCTGCAACAGCACGCACAGGAGCTGTCCCCCAGGACTGGTGCGCTCAGGTATCTGTTTCCTTCAGGCTTGGCTCAGATTCAGCAGCTCTGAGCTGACAAGAGGTTGGGAGAGAGAGACTAGCTGTGCCAGTTTTGCATGAAAGCAGGCCTCAGGAGTACACTTTTATAATCACCAGGGTCTGTCTTCCTCCTTGGGCTGCTCCTTTGTGCTCAAGTCTTTGCTAAAGGCATAAAGTACTTTCCTGGAAGTCCTGAACTTCTAGAACATTGTCTCTTCAGCACAATGCCACAGACTTTTTCATATTTTGTTTTGATCTGATTGTTCTTTTTCTCAAAGGGGAAAAAAAAATAAGAGAGAAAAAGTTATGCTAAATTTCCCTTGTGGGGCCAGACAAGGGAATACAATGGGAGTCTTATGTCCTGAAGGAATGCAAGGAATCCCCAAGATGGGCACAGGCTGGCTGAGCTGAGTGTTTTTATAATAGAAGACACAAGGGCAATGAAAGAGTAGGCTGTGTCCACTTGGTATAGGCAGGGTAAATTGACCCTGAGATCTAGAGGGACCCCTGAAGTCATGGATTTTCTGTAAACAAGAGTGGGTAAAAACTATTTTCATTCTTCTTGTCAATTTTGTAAAATTATGAAAATAAAATATAAAAAATGCCAGACATATGGAAAGTTAAAAATACAATATAATGAACATCTACAATGTTTTCCATATTTGTTTTCTTATATTTGCATATGTATTTCCACATACATGTATTTATATATACACACATATAAATTGCTGAAATATTTAAAAGGAATTACAGACATCAGGTCATTTCACTTCTAAATATAAGCTTTTATATCCCCAAAATAAGGATACTTTGTGATTTAATAGTGTTAACTTCATACTCTTAAAATTAATAATAGCTTCATAATATCATGTAATACCCTGCGTCTAGTAAATATCCCCAGTGCTATTCAAAATGTATTTTATGCTTATTTTCTTCAAAATACAATTTAATCAGACCAAGCCAATTATCTGGCTTACTTTAACATTTCGAATTTATCTAACAGTTTTGTTGTATTGTCATTTAAATTATTTCTCCCTCCTCTGTTTTTCTTTACCTTCAAGGTTTGATCCAAAGGTTTAATTAGTTTCAGGTTCAAGTTGTTTGGTAGGAAGTCTTCATAGGTGAACATATTGGGAGGAACATTAATCTGGTTGTAATATTAGAAAAATTATATTTGCTTTACCCAGAAAAATACAGTCAATTTTTCTATAAGGCTCATGTATAGTCTTAGGATCACTGGCTATGCAAAATTACATAGTAAAAATCACAAGACTGACAGGAAAAATGGAGGTAAGGGTACTACAATATCCTGAAACACCATTTCATAAGAACGTATGTACCCCTATGTTCATAGCAGCACTATTTACAATAGCCAAGTGCTGGAAACAGCCTAAGTGCCCATCAGTGGATGACTGGATCAAAAAACTTGGGTACATTTACACAATGGAATACTACACAGCAGAAATAAGGCACTCTTACCCTTTGCAACAACATGGATGGAACTGGAAAGTATTATGCTTAGTGAAATAAGCCAGTCAGTGAAAGACAAATACCATATGATCTCACCCATTTCAGGACAATAATGAACAAAACAAACAAACAATCAAAACAGAACCAGATACATGAATCCAGCGAATAGACCTTCAGTAGGCAAAGGGGAGGGGGGAGGGAGGAGAGGGGAGAAGGAGGCAAAGAAGGGGCGCAGTTCAGTCAAGGAACTATCATGGAAGAACCATGGAAATGGACAACAAGTGGGACTGACTTTGGGGTGGAGCAGGTGGGTGGAGAAGGGGATAGAGGGGAGTAAAAAGGGGATGGATGTAATACAACAACAATAAAATTAAATTTAAAAAAATGTTGATTTAAGAAAAAGTAATCTTTTGCCCTGGCTGGTGTGGCTCAGTAAATTGGTACTGGCCTGTGAACCCGGGGGTCGCTGGTTTGATTCCCCAGTTGGGGCACATGGCGGGGGTTGCAGGCTGGGTCTCCAGCCAGGTCCTTGGATGGGGGCAGGTGAAGGGCAGCCATGCATTGATGCTTCTCTCCCTTTCTTCCTCCCTCCCTGCCCTTCCCTGAAAATAAATAAAATCTAAGAAAAAAAAGTTATCTTTTAAAAACAACAGCACTTTAATACATGAAATAATTAAAGAATAAATAAATATTACAACAAATAAGTCACTTCACCTTGAAAAAGAACACTTTCCTGTAGAAGAGGGCATCAAAAGGCTTGCAGCTTGTAAGTTATGAAGGGATGGAAGAAGATTATCTAAAATTGGACAGAGTTCCAACACCAGATGTGAATGAGTGTGGCTCATCACACATGTGATGAAATCAAGTAGCTGGTAGATGTTTGAGACGTGCATATGCACATGTTACGTTCCTAGGTGGTTTGGTTCAGCTGGGGTCATTTTTCTGCATTCACCTAGAGCTCTGTGGACAGAATCACACACAAGTGAACATGAAAATGCATTACACTCAAAATGTTCCTTAGTGTATCAATCATGTTGGAAAGACATCACAATTCAAAGCAAGTATATTAGGACTGAGTGCATTGGTAATATACTTTTCTTTTTCTCAATTAGTTTAGCAAGGGATTCATTAATTTTATTGATCTCATCAAAGAAAGGGCTATTGGTCTCAATATATTTTTTTATTCTTCTATTCTCTCCTCCAGTTATTGTACTCTTGTCTTTATTATTTCCTTCTTCTAGTTACTTTAATTTGCTCTTCTTTTTCTAGCTTTTTAAGGTAGAGAGTTAGATCACCAATTGTAGATCATTTTTTTAAAATATTTTATTTATTATTTTTAGAGAGAGGGGAAGGGAGAGAAATATCAATGTATGGTTGTCTTTCACCTGCCTCCAGCTACAGACCTGGCTGGAGACCTGGCTTGCAACCTGGTTATGTGCCCTGGCTGGGAATTGAACCAGCAACCTTTGGGTTTGCAGGCTGGCGCCTTATCCACTGTGCCACCAGTCAGGGCTTTATAGTTATATATTTCTCAATAAATACTATTTTATCTGCATCTCACAAATTTTCATGTTACATTTTCATTATCATTACAGAAATATTTTCTAAGATTTCCAAATTTGTAAAGATAGATAAACTTTTTCCTATTCAGTCTATTAAGTACAGCTGAGAATATTGGAATTATATTTAAAAAAAAGAAGACTCTGAAAGGTGAAGAAAAAATAGCAGACAGGCTAGGGACCTCAAAACTAGAGTAATGACAAGGTGTTAGGGTGATAATCAAGGCTCACTAGGAACTGTGAACTCCTAGCCCCCTCCCAGCAGTAGAGAGAAGTCACTCCACCACCACCACTAAACATCAGTGAAGGCCACCTGGGTAACCTTGACTTCCATCTCCACCGGTTGACAACAAGCCATGCTTCCTTTCTCTAAACAGAAAGAAATTATTAAAATAAAAATGAAATCTTAGAACATAAAGATGGAAGAATAATACAAAGAATAAATACATGCTTGACTATTAAAGCAAAACGTAAAATTCTAATTTGGTTCTCAATATGTGGAGAGGAACTTTTAAAATTTAATATTAGTTTAATATACTTAGATTATAAATGAGCAGGGCAAAAGAATGTAAAGTAAGATAAAGTTCTCATATTTCTTACTAGTAAATGTTGATACCAGTAGACTATGTATATTATGTATATACATATGTATACAAGGTCTGTCCAGAAGGTATCCAGCCATGTAAAATGAAAAATAGAGACATTTATTGAAGAAGATACAGAAATCATTATACACAGGACAATGATGCCTCAGTCCCCTTCAAAGTAGGCATCTTGGGATCTCACACAGTTCTCCCAATTGTCATCAGCTGCTCCATGTATTTTCCTGAATTTCATTAATGGTCTGAAATTTCTTCCCTTTCAAAGGTTATTTTAGTTTGGGGAAAACCCAGAAGTTTCAGGGCATCAAATATGGGCTCTAAATGGGGTCAGATACTTGGATGATTTGATATTTTACAAAAATACTCTGCACAAGATTTGATGGACAAGTAGGTATGTTGTCATGATGAAGCTGCCAATCACTAGTTGCCATAGCCAAGGCCTTCTGATTCACCCGAATAGTTTCTGGAGAGGAATGTTCAAGTTTGATGCAAAATTTGATGCAGATTCATTGCTCTACTCACTTAGTCATTTTGAATGTGATGGGCACAGTTCACATGCTCACTCAACAGCATCTACCACTCCCACTGACTTGTACAGTGAAGTCATCATTATTTACACATGCGCATTCCAGTCCACTCTCTTTGCCTGCCAGATTACATCAATGTTGCGCAAACTATTCTCATTATACTAACAGTGACTGGATTTATTCCAGACAGACCTTGTATATATACATGTATAATACAATGCCTGAAGTAGTCAATTAAAAAGCTATAAACACAGGTATCCCATGTACATAGTACATTAATGTATAAACACATTAACATATAATAATGGCTTTTTTCCATAAGAGCAAAATTTTTCTAGATTTCTTTCAGTTCATAAAAATGTACTAATGTAGGTCTATTGTAGGCCAAGTGGCATAACACAAACTTTCAGAAAGTAGTATATACTCTGCTTTATGCCATTTCAGCTTATGAAAGGCTTCATAGGAATGTTCTACCTTCAAATAGTGGGGGTAACCTGTATAAAGTAATATTAAAAAACTCTAGAGACAATAAGTAAAATGATCAACAAAAAAGGTGTTTTCTGCCCCTTCTCCACACTTAAGATGTTGAAGCAAGGATGTGGTGTGTCCCCCCGTGCAAAATTCTGGGCTTCCCTGGGTTTTCTGGTGGAAGCCATGATCACCTGTACTGCTAACACAGGAGCCCAAAATCTGTATAGCATCTTGTGAAGAGCAGCAAGGGATGACTGAACAGGCTTCCTGCTGCTGATGTGGGAGACAAGGTGATGGCCAGTCAAAAGAGGCAACCAGAGCTCAGAGGGAAGGTACATCCCATGGTGGTAATTTGACATCAAAAGTTTACTGGAGAAAAGATGGCATGTTTCTTTATTTTGAAGATGATGGGGAGTCATATTATAAAAAACAATGAAGGTGAAAGGACAGGTTCTGCCATCGCAGGGCCAGCTGCAAAGAAATGTGCAGACTGTGGCCCAGTACTGCATCCAATGCTGGCAGCATTGCATGATTCGCCAGTGTGTTGGTAAAGAAGAAAGCCCATTAAAATTTATTTTCTTTTCACCCCAAAAATCAAAAATGGAATTCTAAAAATTGTTAAAGTAACCCCCAGAGCAGTAGGAAAAAGAACACTAAAATCAGAACAAATAGAAAACAAAAAATAAATGGTAGCATTAAGTCCTAACATTCGGTAATAAATTATACAGCTATAGACACATCAATTAAAAGACAGATTGGCAGAGTGGATATAAAAAATAGAGAAATTTTAAAAGATTCTTTATATGCCATCTGGAAAAAGAAAGCTAAAGCACGTGGCCTAATTGCTCCTCTCGTAGCTAACTTTTTTGATGATTTGTCACCTAAGCCAGGTACTCTTCGAATGAATTCAAATGCCATAATTCCTGTGAGCCTAATGGTGCCATTTTACAATGTTTAAAATAGACCAATGGGGTGGGGACTATTTATTGTAGTTCTAAAGAATATATATAAAATAATTCAAATTATTGGACACAAACACAAAATGCCTTCACAACATAACAGCTTATTGCCTTATGTATTATTCATATTGTTATCTGCCTCTAATTATGGTCAGGAAAGATACCTGAACATATTTCAGTGCAATATTTCAGTCTTTTGAAATGTAATGTTCTAGTATATGGTATATTTTGGTTAAGGTCCCATAGGCATCATAAAAGAACTTGTATTCTGCAGACGCTGTGTGTGTTCTGGTAAAGATAGGTCAAGTCTTTTATCTGTACTAAATCTGACTAATAATTCTATCAATTACTTAAAAAGAGATATCACAATTTCTAATGATGATTGATGATTTTACTGTTTATCCCTTTATTCCATCAGTTTTTATTTCACATATTTTGAAATTATTGAATATGTACACATTTATAAATTTTGTCTTCTTGATGAATTAATCCTTTTTATTGTTCTAAAGTGTCCCTCATTATCTCTGATAACCTCCTTCCTTAATGTCTACCTCACTTGATATTAAAAAGCCATTCCACATGCCTCACACTTGTTTGTATGGGATGTTTTTCCTAGGCTCCAACTTTTATCTGTTAGTGTCTTTATATTAAATTGTGTCTTTTGTAATCTCTGACTTATTTTTTTAAAGATTTGATTTATTATTTTTAGAGAGAGGGGAAGAGAGAGACTCAGAGAGGGAGACATCAATGTATGGCTGCCTTTCACCTGCCTCCAGCTAAGGACCTGGCTGGAGACCTGGCTTGCAACCTGGTTATGTGCCCTGACTGGGAATCAAACCAGCCATCTTTCAGATTGCAGGCTGGCACCTTTTCCACTGTGCTACCAGCCAGGGCTAATCTATGACTTTTAATTAAAGTATTTAGTACATGTGCACTTAGTAGTGCACTTAGTATAATCACTAGTAGAGATGGCTTTAAGTTTAGTATCTTTCTATCATCCAAAAAGATGTTTCTGTTTCACTGTTTTTCATTTCCTACCTTCTTTAGAGTTAATCAAATAATTTCTAGTAATCTCTTTGAATTCCTCTTTTAGGTGTACCTTTTTTGTTTGTTTGTTTTTAAAGACTTTATTTTATTATTTTTAGAAAGAGGGGAAGGGAGAGAGGCAGAGAGGGAGAGAGACATCAATGTATGGTTGTCTTTCAACTACCTCCAGCTGGGGACCTGGCTGGAGACCTGGCTTGCAACCTCATTATGTGCCCTGGCTGGGGAATCAAACCAACAACCTTTGGGTTCGCAGGCTGGTGCCTTACCTACTGTGCCACCAGCCAAGGCTTAGATGTATCTTTTTAATGTTGCTTTTATTTATTTAGTTTTAAGTATTTACTCTAAATATTACAATATATGTTCATCTATAGTAGTCTATTTTGAATTTATACAGACTGTCCTTGCTTTGGATGGTAGTGCAGAAGTATGAAAACGACCCTGTAAGCTGAAATTGTGCAAAGCAATCTTAATAATCATTGAGAACAATTATAATTGTTCTGTCTATGACCTTTAAGATTTTGGATCAAAACATTATAAAACACTCTCTTACTGTTGTATATAAAAATAGGGAAGTGGAAAAATAGTAAAACTAATATTCATTTAGTACATTGTAACTGAATACATTAGGAAAATTGAAAATTAAAATGTTTTATTTGTTGGTAAAAAAAAACCTGCCAAGAGTAGTTTGAGCAGTGTTTGCCTTCTTCTCATCACGTAATTTATGATATAGAGTGAGTACTATTTGTATGTTTAAGACTTGCCATACTCCTTTCCATGTTAGGATCTACTTTCAATTATTTTACCCTTTGCACTCTAAAAAAATTTTTAATTTTATTGTTGTTGTTGCACTTTCAATATCATGAAGTATGTCTGGAAGTTCCTATAATATAAAATTCTTTGCCTGATTTCTGCACTCCACAGTATCTTCATTCTCTTTGTCGTAACTGCTTTCCTTAATTTAGAGCCATAATTTCACCTTTCCTTCGTTCCTCCAGCTGCAGGTCTAGAATCACTCAAACAGCAGTAGTGTCAACATTTCCACAGCCGTCAATTCTAAAACTCCATTTATTTTTTCACTTATATTTTACTTCTAGGTTTATCTTTTTTTTTTTTTTTTCATTGTTACCTTTCCATCTTTTAGGGCAATTTCCTCTTCTGATAATGCATTTTTGTAAACTGTCCTGTGGGTTTATCACTGGGAGACAAGAAGGCAACACAATTGCATGCTTCTGACTGTGTGAACTAAAAAACAGACGTGCATTGACCAACCACTGGTGGACTTAGAAATAAGTGACATGATTGGTTACTGATCATAATGTGAACGTTATTTATATAGTGATTTACAGCCTGAAGAGCTAGCAGCAAATTATATATTATGCACTTACAGTTCAAATGGTAATGACGTTTAAACCATATTTTCATGGGATTTGTGTTATTTAACTAAATTTTAGTAACTGAAATTCATGCCTATGGAAACCATGCACAGAGATGACTGCCTGTATTGCACTACTTTTTGTAAAATGTGAGACTCTTAATATAGATCTTTTCATTTGACCCTTTCATCTATTTAGCTATCCCAGAGTTTGACTAACCTTTGCGATCTCGGCATAGAGCCAGCCTACAGTCCTTTTTAGTGTTAACAAGCCTGAGGCTTGGGAAGGCTTCTTCTATAAAAAGTCTGAATTCCCATTACTGCTAGTTGGACTATCAATTTCACTGTATTTTTCATGTTCTTAGCAATAGACACATTTCTTTTCTTAAGAATATTTTATTGATTATGCTGTTATAGTTGTCCCAAATTCTTTTCCCTTTGCTTCTTCCAACCAGGACCTCCCTTCCCTCCATCAATCCTACCCTCCTTACTTCATGTCTGTGGGTTAGGCATATAAATTCCCTAATTTCATCCTTTCCTATATTATTCTTAACTTCCTCCTGTCTATCGTTTACTCACCAATTATGTTTCCTAATTCCTGCACCATTTACCCATTTCTCTCCTTTCTGCCTCCTAGCTAATAACCCTCCCAATGATCTCCATGCCTATGATTCTGATGATATTCTGGTTGTTTGCTTAGTTTGTTTTGTTTTTTTAGATTCTGTTGTTGATAGTTGCTAGCTCATTGTCATTTTAATGTTTTGATCTTCTTTTTCTGAAGTAAGTTTTGATCTTTTCCTGAAGTAAGTTCCTTTAACATTTCATATAATAAGGGCTTGGTGATGATAAGCTCCTTTAGCTTTACCTTAAATGGGAAGCACTTCTTCTGTCCTCCCATTCTGAATGACAGCTTTGTTGGGTAGAGTAATCGTGGTTGTAGGTCCTTGCCTTTCATCATTTTGAATATTTACTGCCAATCCCTTCTTTCCTGCAAAGTTTCTTTTGAGAAATTAGCTGATAGTCTTATAGGAACCCCTTAGTAGGTAACACTCTTCTTTACTCTTGCTGCTTTTAAGATTCTCTCTTTATCTTTAAACTTTGGCATTTTAATTATGATATATCTTGGTGTGGTCCTCTTTGGGTCTAGCTAGTTTGGGACTCTCTATGCTTCCTGCACTTGTAGGTCTATTTCCTTTGCCAAATTTGGGAAGTTTTCTTTCATTAATTTTTAAACAAGTTTTCTATTTCTTGCTGTTCCCATTCTCCTTCTGGCACCCCTATGATTTGCATGCTGGACCACTGAAAGTCATCCCAGAGGTTCTTAAGCCTCTCATTTTTTTTTTTCAATTCTTATTTCCTCATTCTGTACTGGCTAACAGTTTATTTCTTCCTTGTGCTCCAAATCATTGATTTGAACTTATTTCCTTTCATTCACCATTGGTTTTGTGTAAATTTCTCTTGTTTCACTTAGCACAGCCTTCACTTCTTCCCTTCTGTGCTTGCTGTATTCAAGCATACCTGTCAAATCTGTGAGCACTTTTATCACTAGTATTTTGAACTTTACGTTTGTTAGGTTGGCTATCTCCTCATCACTTGGTTCTCCCACTGGGAACTTGATCTGTTCCCTCTTTCAGGCCATACTTCTTTGTCTCCTCAACTTGACAGGTTTCTGAGTTTGCCTCTGTGTCTTACGTACGGCTGTCACACCTGTTAGTTGTAAGGGGTAGAGTCTCAGATATTCATCATTATGGGTGACCCATTTCACCACACTGTGGCTCTATATGAGGAGGAAGGGCCTGAGAGGGAACAATGCTGCTTGCTCTGTACTTGCCCCTTTTCCATGAGCTTCTTCCACTTCCCATATGGGACTGGCACCTCTCTGGCTGTTGCCATGGTCAGGGTTCCCAGAGTGGGTGGGTCTGCAGATGTTCCAGGACCATGGGGACCTCTAAACAAATAGGTTCTGCTGAGAGACCAGCAATTTCTTCCTTTGTTCCAACTCTCACGGGTTTTCACAGTCAGAGACAATGAGGCTTTATTTTTCTGCAGGTACTGGAACCATGAGCTCTGCAGTCTGGTCTGGTGCTGGGAACACTCCCCAGGTGACCCTAATATTTTTTAAATGTGTGACGATGCTTTTCATCATCCCCACCACAGCTCCTCTCCCTCCAATGTCTGCACTGCCAAACTGTGTCCTCTCTGTCCTGGCTCCACCCTTCCTATATCTGGGTAAGTATTTCTTCTTTGTATTTTTTTGTTGGTCTTCCATGTAGCTTGACTTTCTGGAATTTCTGGTTGTCTCTAGTTTTGAGGTAGTTGTTTTCTTTCTTAGCTGTGGAAGGAGACACAGTGTGTCTACCTACGCCTCCATCTTGGCCGGAGGTCTGCATCAACACATTTCTAAGTAGACTCAAAGTTGAAGTATTCCACATTGATCAATTTAGTTTTGGAATTTTTTTGTTTGTTTGTTTTAATTAGCAGGTATACATTGAGCATTTATTTGTGTGACCATTAATCTCTTGGAGATCTTACGCAGTTACCACTTGATTGCTCCCAGGTCTGGAGGAACTAAATTTATAGACATCAAAAGATGAGCAAGTATATAAGGTAAAAAATAGATTTTGTAAGTATTCAGACAATAGAGAGTACTTTGCTTGGTCAGGGATTCAGAGAAGGTCTCATCAAAGATAAAAGACATGAACTGGGCCTAAACAATAGTTGGGATTTTAGAAGACATCAAAAAAGGCACTTACATGATGATTTTAAATGAAACACCCATTTGGGCAAGAAGCATGGCATGGCACAGTGCAGTTCTCAAACCTGGCTGATCATGAGAAAGATCCAATAACTTTGAAAATTATAGATTCTAAGGGCCAACTAGAAAGTTCACCATTGTTTCTAGTGATTAGCCAGGTTTGGGGCAGCCATAGTAAAAAACATGTTTAACATATGTTCCCTGCTTCAGTAACTGTGAAACAACATTTGGCTGTCTCTACATCATTATTTGTTTCCTGTAAAGCAGTTTTAGTGTAGGCATTACAGAGTCCATTATGAATATCGCATTAATTTTGGAAGACTTGCTTAGCTGATATGAATCATTTCTCCACTTACAGGAAAGCAAGCCCAGCAACAATATCATGCTCATGAAAGTCTTACATGAAAACACAATTTCACTTTTTTTTGTTTGATTTCTGGCAGCAGCTTTTATTCCCCTTTTTTGTTGCCATTAGCTCCCATGGCCTGGCAGCTCCATGGCATTCCAGGACTGTGGGCTGACTCAGTGACTCAGCAGCTTCTTCAGGTGAATGAGGACTCTTGCTTAGAAAGCTTCCTGAGGCCTTCAGCCCTTTCTCTTTCCTACAATACTCTTCCTTGAGTATGCCTTTTTCCCTCCTTAAAGTAAGCTTAGGGACCTGAGATTTCAGTGCAGACTAGGGAAAAGAGAGCCCAGGAAGTTTCCTTTTCTGCTGCAGAGCTGGACCTTAGGTCACTGCCTTCCAAG
This sequence comes from Noctilio leporinus, assembly GCA_004026585.1. NCBI lineage: Eukaryota > Metazoa > Chordata > Mammalia > Chiroptera > Noctilionidae > Noctilio > Noctilio leporinus. The sequence goes on along the minus strand of PVIW01006846.1, from coordinate 29,039 downwards.
GACAGGCCCTCTGAGTCCATGAGCTATCCAGGTGCCACCCCAGGCTCCAGCAGGCCCTCTGCCTATCACCCTGTTCTGCTTCAGGTTTCAGGGGAACTACAGGCTGGGGCAATAGGTTCTGAATTTCCTGCATCGCCTAACCACAAGTACCACAATATCTTGCAGAAGCTTAAATGTTAGAGACTTGCAAGCCTTACAGAAAGCTTAATCATTATAATCAAATCTTTTAAATCTAGTTACTTTTAAAGCAATTTAGCATAGTGGGATAATTTTAAAGTGCAAAAAAAATGAGGGTGGACCAAAACAATTCCACCCTAGCACATGCTAAAATAACTGTTGCATTATAAAATGTCTGCATCACTTGTGATTCACAAAAGCTTGTCAACTAATTCATAATTATCCTAGAAACAAGACTGGAGTTTATTTTGCCTTTACTAACAGAGGCCCTGTTCAGGGATTCTCCACCATCCATTCACAAGGGTATGCTATCTTCAACTTCCTCATGAAATATGAAGATGCTCATCATAAAAAGATGCATCTCCCAAACCCTTTTCATTTAGTATCTACTCATACAGAGACTACATCCAAGACTGTAAACTATTTCCACTAAAATTTCTGTTCTTGAATACTCTTATGTGCTTGCTAGTGTTTGTGGTTTGCTTATTTGAAACCTAATTGCCTTCACATGTTTTAAAAATTTTTTTATCCTCATCTGAACATGCTTTTGATTTTACAAAGAGGGGAAGGGAGGGAGAGGGAGAAGGAGAAACATCAATGTGAGAGAGAAACAGTTAGTTCCTAGCCTCTCATGGGTTCATACTGGAGGCCAAACCTGCAACCTAGGTAAAGGCCCTGGCAGGGAAAATGAACCCATGACCTTTGGGTTTATAGGACAATGCTCCAACCAACTGAACCACCTGGCCAGGGCCTCACAGGTGTTTTGATGATGATGATGATGATGGGGAAGACAATGATGATGACAACTAATAATAAAGCAAAGCAAACAAAAATGAATATACTGGCAACTTCCTTAACTTGTACCTTTACCAGGGCGCTGGTGGTTTCACACAGGAGTTGCTGTACCACCCCTATCCATGCATTCCTTCACTGCTTTCTCTGGCCCACCTAGTCCCGTAGCCTGGAAATCATATGAGCTATTGGATGGAAGAGTTGAATTAGAGGTGGGTGGTGCTTTGGTCCAATATCAGAGCTGAGGAATGCTGAGCTAAGTCTGCAGAGAGCAGTTGGAGCCACAAGTCAAAAACAGTCTTTGTATTGTGTGCACTGAAAGGGACTGTTAACCATGCATCAGCCCCATCTGCATCGATAAGCAATTGCTCTCAATCATGCACCTTTAAAATGCAAAGGTCTGTGCTAGTGGTAAACTTTTTCAGCAATCACTGAAATATGACTTGTTAGAAAGCAGCACATGGAGTCAGGCTTCAGGGCAGAGAAAGGACCGAACCCTATCCTCATCCATTCACCCACTGATAAATTCATTCATTCATTCATTCATTCATTCATTCATTCATTCATTCATCACAATTTGCTGGTTGACCAGCAGTCCAGGTTTTGAGTTAGGTTCTAGAGATATAAGAATGAATAATGCTCTTTTCTTTCTCCCTAACAAAAACAAAGCATAGTGCAACATAGCAAGAGCTATAAGGAAGTGCTTCTGAACTGCACTTTCCTGCAATGTAGGTACACGCATTAGTCCATATGAACTAAATCTGGGAAACATGGCTGGGCAGCACATCTGATAGAAAACTTTTCCAGAAGTTTGTGCTTTTCTACATTTCTTATGCTTCCTTAACCCTTAAATAAGAAACCTAACTTCAGCTTCTCTGGGACACCAAGAAAGGGTGGAAATCCAAGTCCTCCAAAGTTTCTCTCATCCCAGTTTAGGCACATATTTTCACCTTCCTTAAAGTGGCTACTGGGGCTCTCCCCAACAACTGATGGTGCTCTGCTTGCTGATCAGGGGCTTCCTTTGGGAGCTGCTGCTGATTTCTTTCCACCACCATTTTCCTATTCTAGAGTTGATTGGAAAGGCTTCATGTCACAAAAGTATCTGGAGCTCCTTATTTAGCTCCAGGACAGGAACAAGCCTTGATGGTAGTTTAGTCACCTGTCCAGAAGAATTTAGGTTCAAGATTCCTGGGACTTATTTTGAACATGTTTGAATGGTTCTACCTAGATTTACACTAAAAATTACTTTTCCCCTCTGACCCTGAACTACATCATACCTTGGGGCTCTCAGTAGGACATCTCTGCATAGTCAGGACAATCAGCCCAGAGGCAGGCATTAATTTTTATCTCCCTACATTGTCTCAATCCAGCCTATCATCTAACTATCTCCATGCTTCTTTTGCCCTTTCTTTCTCTCTTAGACTGCTTCTTCACACCCCAGAGTTTCCATAGTCAGCATTAGATTTGCCTCTTCCCCAAGCAGTTAGAAGAACAAGCAGGTGTCTGCAGATGATCTGCCCTTCTGGGTCCAAAGCAGTAGGAGCAGAAAGCTGAATCTACACAATTCCCTACTTTTATGACATTCTTAACTACAACAAACTAAAGATACTCTTAGGAGATCTTGCAACTTTTCAGAGTGAAGAGGAAAAATTATACTTGCTCTCTGTATTTACACCAGAACCCCCAAACATTTTAAATTGTACAAGGTAGAGGAGTAAGGGAAGATAATAACATCCCTTATTTAGCACACGTGAGAATAGGTGTGTACAACACATCGAGTAACCTAAATACATTTGATCTTATTATCCAAAATAGGTTAAATCTACAATGAGTGCCAGAAATAGGAGAGAAGAGTGAGTGGTTTTCCCTCTGTGGTAAACTGCTGTGTGACCCGTGATTTATAAAGTGAGGCATTCCCCAGTTTTACCCCAGTCAAAGGAGTAGCATATTTTAGTCTTTTCAAAATTTTTGCACCAACTCTTACAGAATCATACAGGAATTCATTCAATTATGAGGATGTGCTTGAGAGCCTACAAGGTCAAAACCAAAATCTTTGGATCTTTAATCAATGGACAAATGTATTGACATCTACTATGCCTTTGGCAGAATGCAAACAAAGCTCGATCCTCAAGTAGTCTGGTGTGGGAAGCATCCTCATATTACTGTGAAGAGCAAGGGCCTCAAGGAGTCCCTGGCACACAGAAAGCCCCTGACAAATGGCAGCTTTGGTTATTAGCCTTGAGCTATCATGGAAACAGAGGCGGTTTTAAAGATGGCCACAGCAGCACAGCATTGAGCCGACTGACATGGGGAAGATGTACAGAGTCTTACAGAGGTGCATAGCTCTCAGCAGTGGAGGATCAGTATGGGGTTTCCCAGGGGGAAATGAAAGAGCATTCCGGGCAGAGGGCACAGCACAGAGAAAAACAGAGAGTTGAACTTGCTTTTTCTAAAGGAACCCAAAGTGTGGCCAGTGAGAAGATGTGGCGGAAGAAGATCTAAATGTAAAGGCAAGCTGGGCCCAGATGATGGAGGACCTTACAGTTCAGGATTCATTCTATAGACAATTGGTGGGGACAAAATTTTAAGAGGGGTGATGTAATCAAACTTGTGATTTAGAAAGATCACTGTTGGTGCAAAAAACTAACAATAAAGAAAGAAAAGGGAAAGGACTGTGGGATTGCTGAGAGGCAGAAAATGCAAGCTTGTGTTAGAGGCTGTGTAGTGGGAAGGGGGAGATATGACGGGGGTACCTAGGACAGGCAGTGCCCTGCAGAGAAGGTGGGAGATTTAAAAGATGGGCTTTTTCATTATGAATTACTCAGCTATCATTCCTTCCAAGTTAGTGGCTTTAGTTTTCAATGATGTTCATATCTGTAAACTACAAATTCTTTGGGGGCGGGGAAGATAAGCCTAGATTTTGCAAGCTCTGTACCTCGCCTGGGCAGGACTAGTCTGTTATACTTTGCAGGCGCCACTTGGTGGCAGCTCTCTAAATTACTGGCCCCAGGAACCAAGCAAGGGGTTTTGTTTTGAAGGAATGACAAGCACCTCATTGAAGTTTCATTGGACTTTTTAAAGAGAGATTAGGGCATCTCCTTTCTTGGGGTATAGGGATGAAGATTTAAAAGATGGCTTGTTTCAGCTGACAAAATGAAATGCTGCATTCTAAAGAAGAGAGCAAGAAGAGATGGGAGAAGAAGAGGACAGGAGAAGCAAAGGCCACTTAGGGTGAGACCCCCAGTGCTCCCGTTGCATCCAAACCTAAGTCACAGAAGAGCAAAAGTGGTACCCACACCGTGGGTCCGTTATCTGAAAGTAGAGGTCATCACCGTGAACAGCAGAATAGACAACAGTTGTTTGGTGCTAGGTTGGCCTTCTGATGGGATGGCTAGTTTGGCTTCAGTTTAAATCACATCCTCAGAAAATAAAGGGAAAAAAAGAAACCCTGAATTTGGCAACTTTCTTCCTTATTTACGCTTCTTATAAACAACCTATCCAAATACCAGGAACTCTACTTGTAAATTCTTTCAAATATTGCCTACATGGACCACAACATGCCACTCTGTCACTGACACCATGGTCCAGCCCTCATCCCCTCTGCCTGTGTGCTACATTAACGTGTCTATACTTTCACTGTTGACCATCCCCTACCATAGGCAGCCAGCATTTTCCTTTTAAAGAGTAAATGAGATCTATCACTCCCCTGCTCCAGGCCCCCTTTTGGCTGCTCATCACTGAAAGTAAAATCCCATTCCTTACCAGACCCACCCAGCCCTTCCCAGCCCCACCCCTGATACTTCTCAGACCTCATCTCTTAGTGCTTCCCCCTCACACCCTGGCTCCAGGTCCTCTGGTTTCCTTTAAACCCCTTGGACACATGAGACACTCTCCTGCTTTTGGTTTTTGCACCTGCTGAACCCTCTGTCTAGAACGTTCTTCTCTTTATGGCATGTACCCTAAACAGCACTCACCACTCCTCACCCTTTACCATGCTTTAACTTGTTCCCCAAATGATTTTCCTGACATTTCATTATACAATTATTTATTTATCTCTCACTCTGGAATGCAATCTCCATGAGATCAAGGATTTAATGTTTCATTAACTGATGCATTTCAGTGACTAGAATAATGTCAAACACATAGTCAGTTCTCAAATATTTATGAAATACATGACAGGCTGAATGAATGAATGATACACTAGCTTTACTTCCCAACCCAGGCTTCCCACTTCCAGTCCTGAAGTAATAACTATTTACCTTTACTCTCACAACTTATCAAAACCACCCTAGGCAAACCTGGCCTAAGTGGTTTTCCACAGAGTGAGAGGATGGAGCAGGCTTTGGAGCTGTGTAAAATTACACATTTTCAAGACACCAGATTATGCTATCAGGATACTTCAGCTACTGTCAAGAACCCAACAGCTGCACTCACTCTGCCAAGGAAGGGAATTTAAAGTGTGTATCATCTTAACAACCTTTGAAAGATTAAACAAAGGTATGCTATAACTGAATGACTTCAACATACTCCAGAAATGCATTATACAAACAAAATCTAACCTTAAGTAACTGATGCATGATTTCAGTCTTTTGGTTAAAAAATTCAATCAGTACTTGGTTTGGAAAAAATAAAAATAAAGCTAGCTTAATGCTCAAAGGAACAAACTACTTCAAAAGGGTGCACTAGTCAAAAGCTAGAGTGCCCTCTACTGGCTACTGGCAGTTAATAAAACCATGGTGGGAAATCACCAAGAGGAAGTAGCTTCACATTCATATCCATCAATGAGGTTACTAAAAATACCTTAATCCCTTCAAAGAAAATGGTCTGTGGCTATTATGAAGGGAAAGAGTCAGTCCCTGTTTTCAAAGGGATTGAAGATTGCTATGAGGAGCAGAAATTCAGAATTACAACAGGGTAGAATAAGTGATGCCATCTAGGACACACTGGGGAGGGATGTCTGAGCCGAGTTTGTAGAGGGGGTAGGAGTCATTCAGGTGAAGAGAGTATTGTGTACATGGGAAGTTATGGTCCAGGTGATGGATGTGGAGGTGAGAGGACAGAGGCGAGAGAGAGCATGTTCAAGGGAGCCAGGAGTTGAAAGCTGTGGCAATTACCTTTGGTTGCCCACTCCCCAGCCATTCCCGATCTGCTTTTCCTTGCTGGCCTGATTTCATCTTGGTGGCAAACATAGACTGATTTTTCTAACTGCTCTAATGGCTAAAGATGGCCGTGTGACCCAGTCTTGGCCCACCAGATATAAGGGACCATGTACCCGAGGAATGGTTGAGACACCCATAAAGAGGGCCCACCAATCAACTTCTCAATCTGCTTGTTGAAGCTGTGAAGAAGTGATCCTTGGAGACGTTGCAGGCATCCAGTGACTACGAATGGAGGCATCACCAACACAGTGAGGATGTGGTCTTTGATAATACCCTGAGACCCAGCTCTGTACTTTCTGGTTATGAGGGAAAAAATAATGCTTATGGCTTAAGCCACTCTTGACTAACTATTCTATTATTTATAGCCAACACACACACAATTGATAATGCTCTTCTATGACATGAGGAATAGTGGAAGGTTTTAAGAAAGGTTGTAACACAATAAAATTTGCATTTCAGAAAATTCAGGCTAATAGTAAGAATAGAAGAGGTCAACAGAAAAGGTCAGAGGCCAATTAAAATACTTATAAAGTTTAAATGTGTCAGTTGTCAATAGGGAAAGGGCAGAAATTTAAGGCTTTTCCAACCAAAGAGAAAGGTTGTCTGCTGAAATTGATAGAGATGGTATAATGGAGGACCAGGTACCCTAAGGATTGTGACACACATCCGAAACAGCTGTCATGAGAAAGGGGAGACAGAATGTAGAAATATTTCCAGGCCATGTTAAATCCTTGGCTGGAGTTAAAAAAAATACACATCTGATGGCATGCATCTGCATCACTGTGTAATTTTTCCAGCATGCTTGGCAGCCCTAGGGTGGGAAAGAGGAAAGAACAAGTTGGCTGCCTTATGGGATGGGATGGGACGGGGTGGAATGAGATGCAATGAGATGTTGCCAAATACATGGCAGAAAAGCAAACAGGCAAAGGAGACCAGGGGACTGGCTAGAGGCTGGTTAGAGCAGGGAACCATGTAGGCATAGAGTAGACTACTTCAGTTTAAGATCTCTGAGGTAATGCAGGACGGATAGTGGTAATAGACTAGAAATGAATATTATTGGAGGTGAAAATACTGCCCAAGGACCTGAGAGACCAGGCAGTTGCAATGATTATTCATGCAGTGAAAGGATGACAATGAGATGGTGGAAAGAAGTCTCCAAGCCACTTATCAAAGTCACCAGCGAATGTGGTGAGTAGTGAGTGACAGGGAGAAACAATACAGGGGTAGAGCCACACCTCAGGAGCCTCACTTGAAGTGGGGGGGCTGCTTACAGGACGATCGCAGCGTGGTAGTTTGGAGGCAGTAATGGAACTTGCACAAACGGCCCTGACCTTACCACTCTCAGGACGCAGTTTCCAACACTGCCTCTCATCCGTGGAGTTATGACGAAAGATTTTAGGACCATCCCCCAGAGATTCTGAATGGGACTCTGGTCCAACCTAACCCATAATTGTAGACAAGAAAACCGAGATCCAAGAAAAAGAGCCTTAGGTGAGGTCTCATCTCCCCAGACTGCCATCCAGTGGTCTTTCCACTACATTTCCCTGGTGCTCAGTTTAGGCTCTCTTGTTTTATAGCTACATTAGCACTAAGCAAAAAAAAGAGCATACCACTTCTTTTAAAAGGTTACTTCATTATAAAATGTTATTGCTAATAATAATAGCCTGTCAGAAGCCAGAAGTCACGCATGCTTTTGGGTTCCATGGTGTTTTAAAGGGCTTGTTGCAAGGAAATTGTCAGTGCAGCCTGAACCTGGAGCTGGGCTCCCCACGTCATCCTCTGGCCTCTTTCAGGTGAGCTCTCAGCCACTGGGGACCTGAGACTCTGTGTAGGCTGGAGGCAGAGGCCCAAGAGGTGCTGAGTTTAGCTTATTTTGCCCTGAAGCCCACTTTTGTTTTATATGGCTTTCTTTGAAAGATTTTATGTATTATTTTTAGAGAGAGGGGAGGGGAGAGAGGCAGAGAGGGAGAGAGACTTCAATGTATGGTTGCCTTTCACCTGCCTCCAGCTAAGGACCTGGCTGGAGACCTGGCTTGCAACCTGGTTACGTGCCCTGGTTAGGAATTGAATCAGTGACCTTTGGGTTCACAGGCTGATGCCTTATTCACTGCACTACCAGCCAGGACTACATGGCCTTTTAAAGATGATGTCCCCTCTTCTAAAACACAGTTTAAGTACTGTTACGCTGGTGATAAATTCTCAGAGATACTAAGGTACAAATTTTAGCTGTTATTCACTGTTGTGTGATCCTAGGGAAATTATTAAGCCTCTGTGCCTCAGCTTCCTCATACTTCAAATGGATTTCTAATAGGCATTACCTCAATGGGTCATTATAAGGGATTATGTGAAATAATTAAAGAAAAATGTTTAGCACAATTTCTATCACACAACATGTCCCCAACATAATTAATCTTCCTGGGCCTCAGTTTCTTCATCTGTAAAGTGGAGATTGTTTAGTTGAATTTAAAAAAATTTATTGTGTTTTTCTCTGTTACTATTTAGTCCCATTATACCTCTCTCCATCCCTCCTCCCCCTATGTTTTCCATATCCAGGAGGCCTTTTTCCTTTCTGCTCAATCTCTCCCTTAGCTGTCATCCTGATCTTATCTATGAGTATGTCTCCATTTTACTTGTTAGTTCAATTTATTCATTAGGTTTCACAAATGAGTGAGACCATATGGTATTTTTCTTTCTCTCACTGGCTTATTTCACTTACCACGATTTTCAGGTCCATCCATACTGTCACAAAGGGTAAAATTTTCTTCCTTTTTTATGGACATGTAGTATTCCATTGTGTAATTGGCCCATAGTGGTTTTATTCACTCATTTACTATGCTACTGATGGACACTTAGGCTGCTTCTATATCTTGGTGATTGAAAATAACACTGCAATGAACATAGGAGTGCTGATGTTCTTTCAAAGTGGTGTTATGGGTTCCTTTGGATATGTTCCCAGAAGTGGAATCACTGGGTCAAAAATCAGATCGATTTTTTAATTTTTTGAGCTATCTCCATACTGCTTTCCACAGTTACTGCATGAATCTGCATTCCCACCAACAGTGCAAATGGCTTCCCCTTTCTCCACATCTTTGCCACCAATTGTTGTTTGTTGGTTTATTGATCATAGCCATTCTGACTGGTGTGATTTGTGATTTTAATTTGCATTCCTTGGATGATTAGTGCCATTGAGCATCTTTTCATATGCCTATTGGCCATTCATATGCCTTTTGGCCATTTGTATGTCCTCTTTAGCTAAGTGTCTATTCAGGTCCTTTGCCCATTTTTCAAATTGGGTTGTTTGTTTTATTGGATATTAACCCCATTAACAACAGATGTATTGGTAAATTTTATTGTGTTACAACCTTTCTTAAAACCTTCTAGTTTTATTTCTTCCTTTCCAATTTGGATGCCTTTTATTTCTTCTTCTTGTCTGACTGCTATGGCTAGGAATGTTTTCTTTCTTTTTTTTCCATGATAGGTTTATAATACTAGAAATTTCCCTCTAAGGACTGCTTTCCTAGTATCTCAGATTTTGGATTGTTGGTTGTCATTTTCATTTGTTTTAAGGTGTTCTTTGATTTCTTCCTTGATCTCATTGTTGACCAATTCATTGTTTAATAATATGTCATTTTGTGTTTTTCAATGTTCTTCTTGTGATTGATTTCTAGTTTCAAAGCATTGTGGTCAGAGAAGGTGCCTAATATTACTTCAACCTTCTTATATTTATTGAGACTAGTTTTGTATTCTGACATGTGGTCTATCTTAGAAAACATTCTATGTGCACTTGAAACGTATGTATGTTCTGCTGCTTTGGTGTGAAATGCTCTGAAGATATCAATTAATCCTATTTGATCTTGTGTGTTATTTAAGGCTGCTGTCTCCTTTTTGATTTTCTGTCTGGAAGATCCACTGAAGCTAACAGAGTATTAAAAGCTGCAACAATGAGTGTACTTTTGTCCTTCTCTACCTTTATCTCCATCAGAATTTGCTTTGCATATCTAGGTGCTCCTATGTCAGATGCATCAATGTTTATTAGGGTTATATCCTTTTGTTGAATTGTTCCCTTTATCATTATGTAGTGTACTTCTTTGTCTCTTACAATAACCTTGATTTTTTAAAGTCTATTTTATTGGATGTAAGTATTGCTACTCCAGATTTTTGTCCCTTTCCATTTGCATAAAATATCTTTTCCCTCCCTTTTCTTTTTGTCTGTGTGTAACTTTTGATATGAGGAAATTCTCTTAGAGGCAGTACATATGAGTCTTGTTTTCTTATCCATTCAGCTACCCTATGTTTTTTGGTTGGAGCATTTAAGCCATTTACATTTAAAGTGATTATTGATAGATACACATTTGGTGCCATTTTGTTAGACTGTTTTCCTCTGTGGTTTTTTTTTTTTTTTTTTTTTTTTTTTTTTTTTTTTTTTTTTTTTTTTTTTTTTTTTCCTTCTTCTTCTTAAAGCAAGCCCTTTAACATTTGTTGCAACACTTGTTTGATGTTAGCAAACTCCTTTAGCTTTTTGTTTGGGTGCCTCCTTATTTCTCTTTGGATTTTAAATGATTGCCTTGCTGGGTAAAATAGCCCTGGCTGTAGGATTTTGTTTTTTTATCACCTTCATGTAGCCTGAAATATTTCTATTGAGAAATCAGATGACAATCAAAATGGTGCTGTTTTGTGTGTAACTGCTTTTCTCTTGTGGCTTTTTATTTTTATTTATTTATTTTTATTTTTCTCATTAAACTTTGTTTTAATGGGTCTCAAAATTCTGTGACAGATTTTGGTCAAGTTGTTTCCATTAAAAAGTACTGATTTTAAAAACTAATAACTTAAAAACTGCCACACACACACACACACACACACACACACACACAAAACAAATGGTCCACAAAATTCTCCTTTCCTTCTGAAGGTTTTACGATGCATTGTAATCATTAACCAGTCCTTTACTATTACACTTAAATGGCCCATTGAGATAAAGAGTTCTGAGACCGTTCCTCCACCACTGATTAAGACTCAGGTGGCAGGTGTTGGGGATAATATTCATTTAGCCTTCTGAGCTTTCTGGGCAGACTTAGTGACTTTCCCAGCTCCGGCTGCCTTTTTGTCCACTGCTTTGATGACACCCACAGCAACTGTCTGCCTCATGTCACGGACAGCAAAGTGGCCCAGAGGAGGATAGTCAGAGAAGCTCTCAACACACATGGGCTTGCCAGGAACCATATCTACAATGGCAGCATCACCAGATTTCAGAAACTTTGGACCATCTTCCAGCTTTTTTCCAGAATGACGATCAATCTTCTTCAGCTCAGCAAATTTGCAAGTGATATGAGCTGTGTGACAATCCAAAATTGGTGCATATCTGGCACTGATGTGGCCTGGATGGTTCAGGATAATCACCTGAGCTGTGAAGCCAGCTGCTTCCATTGGTGGGTCATTTTTGCTGTCACCAGCCACATTGCCACCATGAACATCTTTAACAGACACGTTCTTGACGTTGAAGCTCACAGGAAGAGCTTCACTCAAAGCTTCATGGTGCATTTCAACAGACTTCACCTCAGTTGTAACATTGACTGGAGCAAAGGCGACCACCATGCCAGGTTTGAGAACACCAGTCTCCACTCGGCCCACAGGGACAGTACCAATGCCACCAATTTTGTAGACATCCTGGAGGGGCAGACGCAGGGGCTTGTCAGTTGGATGAGCTGGTGGGAGGATACAATCCAGGGCTTCCAGCAGTGTGGTTCCACTGGCATTGCCATCTTTATGGGTAACTTTCCATCCCTTGAACCAAGACATATTAGCACTTGGCTCCAGCATGTTGTCGCCATTCCAACCAGAAATTGGCACAAATGCTACCATGTCGGGGTTGTAGCCAATTTTCTTAATGTAGGTGCTGACTTCTTTAACAATTTCCTCGTATCTCATCTGGCTGTAGGGTGACTCAGTGGAATTCATTTTGTTGACACCAACAATCAGCTGTTTCACACCCAGTGTGTAGGCCAGAAGAGCATGCTCACGGGTCTGCCCATTCTTGGAGATGCCGGCTTCAAATTCACCAACACCAGCAGCAACAATCAGGACAGCACAGTCAGCCTGAGATGTGCCCGTAATCATGTTTTTGATGAAGTCCCTGTGTCCCGGGGCATCAATGATGGCCACGTAATACTTGCTGGTCTCGAATTTCCACAGGGAGATATCGATGGTGATACCACGCTCACGTTCAGTTTTCAGTTTATCCAAGACCCAGGCATACTTGAAGGAGCCCTTGCCCATCTCCGCAGCCTCCTTCTCAAATTTTTCGATGGTTCTTTTGTCAATCCCACCACATTTGTAGATCAGATGGCTGGTAGTGGTTGACTTGCCGGAATCTGTGTGTCCAATGACCACGATGTTGATGTGAGTCTTTTCTTTTCCCATTTTGGCTTGATTTAGGAGTGGTTTTCACGACACCTGTGTTCTGGTGGCAAACCCATTGCGAAAAAGCTCTTGTGGCTTTTTAAATTCTCTCCTTGTCCTTAAGTCTTGCTGTTTTAATTATGATGTGCCATGGTATATAGGCTTCTTTGGGTTCAACTTGTTTGAGACTCTCTGAGTTTCCTGGACTTATGTGTCTTTTTTTCTTCGCATGATTTTCATCATTATTTCTTTGTCAGGGTCCCCCCTGGGAAACGGTCAAGGCTTGGAGCTCTGTGCAGACCTGACTGGAAAACCAGAAAAGCTGGGTGCATACATGCCTTGATGCTATAGCCAGTGGGCCCTGGTGGCAATGGGGCCATTAGAAAATACTTTAGCCCCCTTGAAGCCTGGTCTGTTCTCTCACCTCACTTAATCCTTCTGTTGTATCAACAGCAGAGTTTTTAAAATTTCAACACACATCCTTACCTGAGTGAAATCTCAGTACTCCTTCATTTGTTATTCCTAAATAATACGTTTTCCTGTAATTAGCCCTGTTCAGCATTGACTTACATGCTACACACATTCAAGTGTACAGAATTCATAAAAGATCTTGGGGAAGGGCAATTGAGGCTTTTGTCTCCCAGATACTAGCCAGCATTCTCCCTCCTAGCACAAGCTACCTGTGAAGTATTCATTTAATCTGCAGCACACCAGGGGATCTCTATCAGTCGGGGGTCCCTAACGTTTCTTCAAATAGGCTCTCAAGCCCTTACTCAGTTTCCGCTCCTTCTGGTATCCCCATGATGCATACATTGTTATGTTATGCTGCTTCATGTTGTCTAAAATGTTTCTTAAGCTCTAATTTTTTAAATTATTTTTTCTTTTTTGCTACTATACTTTGTTTTGTTTTTTTTTAACTTGTTTTCCAGATCACTGATTTGATCTCTGCTTCATTTAATCTACACTTTATTTCTTCCAGTGCATTATTTCAGATATTATATTTTTTATTTCTGACTGGTCCTTTTTATGGTTTCTATGCCTTTTCTTTTTATGTTGATTAGTATCATTATAATTATTACTCTAAACTCTCTGATAAATGGTTTGCCTCCATTTCATCTTATTCCTCTGGAGAATTCTCCTATTCTTTCATTTGGATACTGTTTCTTTGTCTTCCCATTTTAGCTGCCTCTTTGTGTTTGTTTCTATGTATTAGGTATATCTGCAAAGGATCTGATTCAGCCCCTTTGCCTGATGCTGCTTATAACTGGCCCTGGGTAACCTGTTTGGAGCTATCAGTGATCCACAGCTTGTGGCTCCCTCTGCTGGGCCTGGGTGTGTGCAGAAAGAACCAGGCTGCATACCATGGCTGGTTTTTATCAACATCAGACCTGGGGGAGGGTCAGCTAAAGTCTCAGGGCTCCCAGAGATCCACTTTAGTCATAAATCTGTATATAGCCTCAAGCTGAACTCAGCAGTCCACAGAATGAGATGCAGTAATTCCTGCTTGTAGGGCTATTGCTTCCCCGTAGGATGATGCCATTTGGAGAGGAATGCTCTGCCTGAGAAAGATGGCTTCTGCACTATGGGGGATGACTCAGCCCAGGGATCCTGGCAGCTGTTCCTTCAGTTCTCTCCTCTGACCCATCAGCCCCACTTTCCTGACGCATTTCTAGTCCTCCCTCTGCTAAAGGGTAAGTGACTGCAAACAGAATTTTGTGTGTGACCCTTTAAGATGCCCCCTGAACCTCAGCTATCCCTTTGTAATGGACAGAAATCCTGCTGCTTTTCACAGCTGGATGTTATCTGAGTTCCTTTCCAAGCTCTGGTGTTGTAGACTAGGGAGCCCAGTTTGGGGATTAGACCCCAACACTACCCAGGGGGACCCCACCCTCCAGCCATTGAAATTTCTCTCCAGAACTTTAGCTCTTATCCGTGGAAGCCCAGACAGCCCTCTAGCACTGCCTCTGCACTCCCTACCAATCATGTTGTGGTGAGGTGGTTTTTCATGTTTGTCTGTCATTATAAGGCTTCTCTCCAGCTAGTGTTCAGTTGGTTATTCAGGATGATTTCTTTATAATTTGGTGGTAATTCCAAATTGGTCCTGGGAGGAGGTTCATGTATCTTCTATTTACTCCTCTGTTATCTTGGATCTCCAATTGAATTTTTATGTTTCCAAAATTCATTTAAACCTCAACTTTCAATGTAATGGCATGCAGAGGTGGGGCCTCTGGGGCATGATTAGGTCATAAGGATGGAATGCTCCTGACTGGACTAGTGCCTTTAAAAAGGAGACTCCAGAGAGCTCTCTGGCCCCTTATACCATGCGAGGACACAGTGAGATGACTGTCTATTAAACAGGCCTCATCAGACACCAAATCTGAGGGCAATTTGGATCTTGGATTTACCAACCTCTAGAACTGTAATAAATAAATGTTTGTTGTTTAAGCTACCAAGTCTATGTTATCTTTGTTAAAGCAGACTGAATAGACTAAGGAATAAATAATAGTTCTTAACAAATTGGATTTTTTATGAGGAACTGCGAGAAGCTATTTGTACAGAATGTTTACCACTGTTCTTGGCACATAATATGCTCTTACTTAATGCTAGTTATAATGAATTTTTCTTCCACTTACTTTTTTTTTTTTACCTAAACACACTCCTCCTCCATTGATTGATGTGAGGTGAAGGT
The DNA here is from genome assembly GCA_004026585.1 of Noctilio leporinus. NCBI lineage: Eukaryota > Metazoa > Chordata > Mammalia > Chiroptera > Noctilionidae > Noctilio > Noctilio leporinus. The sequence goes on along the minus strand of PVIW01006846.1, from coordinate 13,826 downwards.
GAAAGGAAGCTCTGTGTTTCCCCAGAAGTAAAAGCATGTAGCCAACTTCCTCAATAAAAATACTATAGGTATATTCTTTTCTCATGGTGGTACTAACTAGAGAGATTTTAACATGGCACAGCATCACTGAAGAATTGCATTGCTTTACTGTTAGCTGGAACATATGATATCACAGGGTCTTAAGGTCTGAACATCAACTGGATTTAGGCACTCAATTCCTTAGTCTGACCTTGGTAATAGCTCCAAAGAGGCAAATGGAATAGGGCATTCTCATTCAGAGGACAATCGGCTGTGTGAGTCAGCTGTTCCTTCTGAAGATTCCACTGTTCATCTTCAGGTTGAAAGAATGAAATGAATCACATTTGGAAAGAAAAGTCATTGACCCTCTTCAGATGTGTGGACAAGGGCCAATCAAAGGGAGTTCATGCACTTCAACAAATGTTGAGGGCAAGGCCCACAATTCCCCCAGCTAATGATTCTAGAATCTTTTAGTTGGCTTGTATCAGAAAACATATTCAGTGCCACATTTTTAAGAGAAAAGGTGATATTAATTCATTTATAAAAGGGAGCCTTGCTCTTTACACAACTTGAGCAATCTCCAGCAATATCGAGGAAAGGGGAACTTGACCAGTAAAAAGGTGCATTCCAGACCTCCTGGTACCAAATGGCCCCCTGGAGGAAATAATTGCATCAGGCTATTACAGCACAGTAAAGCTGAACTTTATGATCAAGAACTAAGTGAATTCAGATTAAGCACAACTGAGATTAAATTTTAGCTTTGTGCACAGCTCACCTATAAAAAGAATAAATACCCAAAAACCAACAAACAAGGAAAAACCATGTAGGCTTGATGATACGGTCTTTACCACCTATGTGATATTTTCCCCACCAGCTGGCATCACACACTGCTTGGGTAAATGTTTAACGATTGTTAAAGAAGTAAATCTCAGCTACCAGTCCTCCTGAAACCCAGTACATAGGGCTGCTATGTGAAAACAGTTTGTTCACAAATCAGTGCCTGAAAGTTGAAGCATCTGGCCCAGTGGCTTCAATTTTAGGCGTAGATTTGTAACCAGTTTGATTTCTCTGTTCACTGATAGCATGTTTCACCTAATCAGCAGTCCCACTGGCCTCTCATCACACCTCAGTGTCAGTCCCTCTGGAGCATACCAGCCTATTTCTTTAAGAAGACCTTAAGGACCTTCCTGAGATAGGGAGCATTTCCTAAAATCATATAAACATACCCATATTGACACTATAACCTCTGGGATGCTAATTTTATGCAATCTGACTGGGCCACAGGGCCAGTTGAAACATAATTTGGGTGTCTGTGAGGGTGGTTCCAGATGAGATTAGCATTTGAATCTATGGATTTGTACAGCAGATAACTGTCCCCAGTGTGGGTGGGCATCACCCAATCCATGGTGGACCTGCATAAAACAAAAAGCAGAGGAAGGAGGATTCATTTCCTTCCTGCTTATTGCCTTAAACTGGAACATCAGTCTTCTCCTGCTCTTAGATTTAAATTTATACAATCAGCCCCTCTGGTCCTCAGACCTTCAGACTTGGGACTGTAATTACATCATTGGTTTTCCTGGGTTCCCATTACATATGTGAATTCAGATTGTGGGACTTCTCAGCTTCTATAATTGCATGAGCCAATTCCTCATAAAAATCTACATTACAATAGGTTCCAGCAAGATAGCAGAGGAGTCAGTGGAGCTACACCCATCTCCTCTCAGGTCGTATTTGGAATTACTTTTTTGGAGAAATTAGCTGGAACACCAGCTGGAAAGAAGTCTTATAACCACAAACCGAACAGAAGAGGACGCTTCATCACAACGTGACTGGTAGGAATCTCGAAAACACAAGAGGGCTGGCTGGGCCCCCACCGGAGGCAGCAGCAGCTAAAGGGATGGAGCTGGGGGCTCCACCTGAGAAGGGGGGTTCTGATCCCTCAGCTGGGTGTCCCAGCTACAGCAACACAGGGTGGGGTAGAGCAGCATCCAGCTGAGAAGCGCAGAAAGCCATGGAGTTTACTAGCCTAAGAGAGCACTGGAGACAAAGAACTACTAGGGTGACCTCAACGAAAATACTACACTAAGCTCCAGCAGAGGGAGGGCAGAGAGAACTGGAGACATGCGGGGAGAGTTTGCTATGGTGGCTTGGAGGAGAGAAGTGGGGGAGTGGCTGTGGGGATCCCAATACTAACTCATTGCCCACACCTCGGGGACTGTGCTGCACCAAGCAACTTCCATATGAGGGTCCTCGTAGCCCTGCCCACTGGAAGTAATCTGCCCTGCCCAGCAGTGCCTGAGCCTCGTGCCTGATCACAATTCTTTGATTTATATCTAAATAAACCTCTCCTGCCTTGCCCTGTCTGAGCATAGATACAATAGTTGGCACCTGAAGAAGTGACTCTCACCCAGCAGTGCCTGGGCCTGGCGGCTGATTACAAACTCTATGACTTACAACTGGGTCAGTCAGACTGCCGCACACAGTGGCATACGAGCCTGGTGGCTGATCGTGGATTCATTGCTTCACAACTGAGTTGGTTTGTCCTGACCAGTGGCTCCTGGGCCTGGTGGCTGATCACAAACTCATTGGATTACAATTGAATCTTTCAGTCTAGCCCAGTGGCCACTTAGACAGGCAGCTGATCACAAATTCATTTGATTACAATAGAATATTTCAGTCCAGCCGAGCACCACCTGAGCCTGGTGGCTAATCACAGATTCATTGGATTACAAATGGATCTTGCTACCTAGCCCATTGGTGCCTGAGCCTGGCAGCTGATCATGGATTCACTGATTTACATGTGAATTTGTCCCACCAAGTTGCACCTAAGCTGGCACCTGATCCATTGGAATACAACTGAACCTCTCTGTCTAGCCCATCAAGGCCTCAGCTTGGTAGCTGATTCATTGAATTACAACTGAGTTGGTCTGCCCAAGCTGCATCTGACCCTGGCAGAGGATCTCAGAACAACAGAATTTCAACTAAATCAGTCCTTCGAGCCTAGCAAATTTTAAGCAGTAAAATTTTAGATATCCCATGCAGAAATATGTTTACTAATACTTCTCCAAGGGCAAAGAAAATAAAGGAACAAACAAATGGGACTATATCAAATTGAAAAGTTTCTGTTCAGCTAAAGAAAACACCAGCAAATTTAAAAGGGAATCAACTGTATGGGAAAACATATTTGCCAATGATACCTCAGACAAGGGTTTGATATCCAAAATATATAAAGAGGTTATGCAACTCAAAACCAGGGAGACACACAGCCCAATTAAAAAGTGGGCAATGGACCTGAACAGACAACTCTCTGAGGGAGACATACAAAGGGCCCAAAGGCATATGAAAGAATGCTCAACATCACTAGCCATCAGAGAGATACAAATTAAAACCATAATAAGATATCACCTCACAGCTGTCAGAATGGCCATCATCAACAAATCAATAAACAAGAAGTGTTGGCGAGGATGTGGGGAAAAGGGAACCCTAGTGCACTGTTGGTGAATGTAGGCTGGTGTAGCCATTATGGATAACAGTATGGAGTTTCCTTAAAAAACTAAAAATGGAATTGCCTTTTGATCCAGCAATTCCACTACTAGGACTATACCCAATGAACCCTGAACCACCAATTCCTAAGAACCTACGTACACCTACGTTCATAGCAGCACTATTTACAACAGTCAAGTGCTAGAAACAGCCTAAGTGCCCATCAGTGGATGATTGGATCAAAAAACTTTGGTATATTTAAACTTTGGTATATTTACACAAAGGAATACTACACAGCAGAAAGAAAGAAGGAACTCCTACCCTTTGCAACTACATGGTTGGAACTGGAAAGTATTATGCTAATGAAATAAGCCAGTCAGTGAAAGACAAATACCATATGACCTCACCCATTACAGGACAATAATGAACAAAACAAACAAGAAAGCAAAACAGAACCAGATACATGAATACAATGAATAGACCTTCAGTGGGCAGAGGGGAGGTTGGAGAGGGGGAGGAGGAGGCAAAGAAGGGGAGCAGTTTCATCAAGGAACACAGAACCACAGACAACAAGTGGGATTGACTTTGCAGGGGAGTGGGTGAGTGGGGAAGGGATAGAGGGGAGGAAAAAAGTGATGGATGTAATACAACAACAATTAAATTTTTAAAAATCTACTTTACAGATTGGTGAAATGATAGATAAGAGATGATATCCAGTGTAAATAGACTGTAGATAGATAATATAGGTAGGCAGATAGATGATAGACAGAAAGAAATAGACACACAGACTATTGCTTCTATTTCTCTGGAGAACTTGGATTAATATACCCTTCAAATTTTCTGAAAATTTATGGCATCTGTTCATGGAATTAGTAACTATCAAAGCCTATGTATTACTCATGTAAATTATAATTGAATAACTTAGCATTCTTGTTTATTCAGGAGATTAAGTAACTACTTAGTACCTAGGCTGTGGTCTTTAGCTTCTATTTCCTGCTACTGGAACAAGAGCTCCTTGAAGAAATGGACAATTCCAGTTCTGAGGCAAGAAACCTACCAGATGAGCCTCTATATCAGAAAACAAGGCATCTAAGAGAGACTTGTATCAATAGGATTAAGACAAACAAAAACTCAGACACATAAACCCTAAATATACCCTGATGTTACATAAGATCTTTGGTTCTAAGAAGCTCACTGGGATCAAAAAGATGAAACTGATGCTAGTAGCTAAGCTCTATGGGGCTTTCTAAAGAAGGGAATCTTAAATTAGTTATCCAAAAGCAGAAAGAATGGTAAAGCTTGTCTGAGCCATAATCCTTGAGGTGCAAAGAAGAGTCAGGAGTCAGACGGATCAGGTGTAAACATTAAAACTAAGGGCAAGTGAGATTATAAAAGGTGAACATACAAGAGCCAGAAAGCAGGAAGGGAAAGAAGAGAATGGTTGGGAGAGCCTGGGATTGAATATCAGGGGCAGGGTGAATGTGGAATGATTTTTGTTTGTCCAGCATTTCCCTTCCAATTGCAAAGCAGTTTCTTCCCCAGCCCAAAGCCTTTGCCTCCTACTTCACAAGGGAAGGCAATGACCAAGGCTGGACTCTCATGGGACCCTAATCACCTAACATAGTGACCAAACTACAGTGACTGGTCCAAGGTTGGACACAGATCTAAGCAGGACCAATGAGATTTCTCCCGTGAGCTTTTTCTATATGGATATTGGAGAGAAAGGACCCCTCTTCCTGTGAGAATGAAGCAATCAGTTTCCCATGATGTGCTGCCAACACATTAATAGTTGAAATAGGCAGAGCTGAGAAATTAATTTTTTAAAAAATACAGGGCTATATGCTCCAATGACAATGCTTGAGCTCCTAGATCTAGTCCTGCCTGAAGTGAGTGCCATCCTTAAAATTACTAATTACATATAAGTAATTACATGTACCAACTCATCCATTTTTTCACTTTTGTTTTAGTGCATTTTAGGTTACTGTCACTTCCAACTAAGAGTTGTACTACTATAATGTATAGAACAAGTATGAGCTATATCCATTCCAAAGCCTCACAGGGCATGGCTTGTCCTGCCTCCATTTACTTAGTTTCCTCATTCTTCCATTTTTGTTCTTTAGAGACCCATTGGCTCCAATCTTTTAAGACCTGCTCTCTCTTGGCAAAAACAACAAATGGTCTCGTAGTGAATGTATTTCAATTATCTATACTAGATACAGTCTCCAAATAACCAAACTCATAATCTGTCACTGTTTAATGCTCTACAGTTTGCTGGAAAGAGCTGCATAGAACATTTGGAAAATACAACTCATTTTCCCATTGATTTTACCATTCAGAAATGTTTCAGAGGAAGGCCTTGGAGCAAGAGTCAGAAGAACTGTTTCTAATCCCAGAATCTGTGAACTTTGGTTTGGTTTAATTAAACCATATGGCAAGCCCACTCTGTCAAACACTATTTTAAACACTTCACATATGTTAACTCATTTAATCCCCAACAACCTACCATAAAAATGAGGTAGGTGGCATTATATCCCTATTTTACAAAGAAACTGGGGCATAGAGAGTTTAAAGTAATCTACCCAACGTAACAAATCTAGTGAAATGGGGGTGGGGGTGTCATGTGCTTTGAATTTGGGGACTTACATTCCTCATCCACATAATACAGGTTATTTGAAATGCTGTGTGCTGTGAAGCAAGGAGGGAAGGGGCTTTGCAGTCAGAAAAACTTAGAATTCTAAGCCTCAGGTACTTCTTATGTAAAACTCACTAACAGCACCTTTTCTCCTGGGTTTGTTGTGTGGATTAAACAAGAGATTATATGTCAGCAGCTATGGGGAACCTGTGGGAAATCTTCCTGTGAAACAAGAGACTTGAATAGACTATTGCCTATAGATTTTTAAATAAGACACCTGAAGCATTTGAGTCCTTTCCCAGGCAGCAGGCCTTTCATGTGCAGCAACGGAAGAAAAAATGTTAAAAAGTCCCCCTTTGGTTAGAAATCATGCTTGTTTCATTTTTATGTTTCTATAAAAGCACAGGGAGTTACCTGCCACAAATGAGGTAAGAGAGCTGCAATTAGATATCACCATGGGCCTACAATTTCTGCCCTGAGGAAAAATTATTAAATATGCTAGAACATGTACTCACTCACCTGGAGGCGGCCAGAGGATTGGCTGTGTGTGCAGTCAAATCCCCTCTCCATCCCCAGCCATCACCAGGGGAGCCTTGCCAGCTCTGGTGCCAGGATTATGAAGAGTTTTCAGCAAAAGCTGAAATGAACAAAGTCACTATCTGGATAGTGGTTGGTCCTGCATGGACAGGAATGCAGGAGGGCATGAGACCCTCTGACTTGTTTCTCACCCAGGAACCTGACATTTCCATCACCTTGTGAATAAAAGGATGAGAGTAGGAGTTTTCAGCATAAATGTGGCAGTGAGAGACAGAAATTTCCCAGTTCTCCTCTAGGATGATATACAAAGAAAATACAGTTGAAACAAGAGCGGTATGCATAATGCCATTTTCAGCAAAGCTAGCAGAGATATATATATACTTCTCAGCCTCAAAAAAAAAAAAAATCTAACAAATGTGCAAAATAGCTACATCAGGTGCAGAGGCTACTTAGGAAGATGCTGTGCAGGGGGCATTGCTTAATGAGCTGGCCCAGGGCTCAGATGTCAGCAAGCACCAACTTCCTCTAAGTACCCAGCTTACACCAAAGTGATAAATAAATACCCCCTGAGCATAAGAAGAGTGGCAAGATATGGGGAGAGAAGGCCAGAATGGACTGGGCAGAAGCTACATGGGGAGAGGATAGGTCTAGTGTGCATCACTTCAAAATCCTCTAGGCCCCGCTTCTGACTCTAGCCCAAACTGCAGCATCCCCTTCAGAGATGCTGTCAGTGGCCCTGCACAGGTGCAGGTAAACAGAGCTTTGCCTTGGATCAAGGCTGCCTACCTCACACTTGCTGGGAGCTCTTTATTCAGCCAGGAAAAATACAGAAGTGTGGGGGATAGGAGCCAATAAATAAATACTTCCCCCTCCCATCCCCCAAGTGAGTATTTCTCCTTTGTAATTCCAGTGGGATCAAACTCTAGTTGCCAACTGTAGGACACCTCAATAATGCACCTTTACATGGGCCTTTCCTGCTCCTGTCTCAATTTCCTGCTTCCTGATATCCCAGCTTCCCCCAAATGCACTTGCTGTGAGTTTTTGCCTCAGGTCCCGCCTGTTGAGCACTAAACTAAGAACGTTGGTAGCAGAAATTGTCTTAGGAAGCAAACTCTCAAAATGGAATTCTGGAGATGAACCCCCCATCCCCCCACCCCCGGGTCAGATGGCAAGGACCCCCTTTATGGAGGCCATTGAGAAACAAGGCATCACAGTGAGCTCTGACCTGTGGGGGAATAGCTGGAAGGGGAAGAGCGGCACCTGAACAGTATGAGAAAATGGTCATTATGTGGACCGTGGTAGTCACTGGCTTTGGTAACTATTTTGAGAATCTTGAAAAGAAAAGATAGCTACACATCAGCCAACCACGAACCATTGCAACTAGGGGGTCTCTAGAAAAGCATTTAGAAGACCCTTACTTCCTGCAGCTGTGGGCAGACTTGAAGTCAAATGCAAAGCTAGCTACAAAGAAAATTGAACACAGTCTCAATGGTTCCCCTACGTCAGGAAGAACCGGACCCAGAGGACTGGGATGGAGCCGTCTACCTGGACAAGGCTCAGAATCCTGAACCCCCAGGTCCCCTAAATCATCCCATTGAAGAGATTTGCCTACATTTTACCAGAGGAGCAACCCCCTTTCTCAGAGACTCTGCAAGGACTTCATCCGAGGCTGCTGCTTCCCCAGCTCCGCTCTGCCGCCTGTCACTGGCTGGCAGCTGACAGTGGCGCCCCCAGCACAGACCTGCAGTTCCCGCTCCATGAGCAAGTCCACGCACTGCAGGAGTGGGAGGCTAACACCTACTGGCAGGAAGGAGGTGAGGATAGCTAAGAGTGTACCGTACGGAACGGGGATGGGTGTGTGGAGTCTAAGGCCAAATGAGGGTGCAATTGTAAGGATGGGAGGACTGTCCCATGACTCAGCATTCAACATCTGGAGGAGCCACCCCCACCAGCGTCACTGAAGCTGGAAAAAGGTGATGGCCTCTGGCAAATGAGGCGGAGCTGCTGTGTTTGCATATTGTTAAGGGAGAGGTGCGCAGGTTCATAGAAATGGGCAGATGGAATATTTTTCCAGATAGGTAGCCAATTATGACAGTACCAATTATCACTTAAACTAGTGATTTCCAACTGGTGTGCCACAAGAATGTTTAAAACATGCAATAAATGAATGACAACAGTCAACACAATAATAACTGTCTGGTGTGCCTGACTTAGAATTGTACCTATTTTTGTCAGATTGGCAAAAGACATACTATATTTTTTTCTGGTGTACTGCAGAATTTTAGTAATTAGTTTATGTGTGCCATGAAATGAAAAAGGTTGAAAATTGCTGACTTAAATCACTATCCTTTTCACTTAATTAAAATGCTTCCATTTTTATACTTTAAAACAATACTACTCACAGATTAGGGAAAACTTAAGATCTGCTTATACCATCTAATGATATATTTTTTGGAGGGGGCACCCGGATATCATCTAATGATATTAAAACAGCCAGGGAAATGTGTCAGATATTTAACTGAACACAATTTTTCGTCTATTTTGGGTTTCTTCTTTGGACCAGCAGAGGGCAACCTAAGTCTCATATAACTACTTCGGGGTGAAAAAAAAGAACAGAAAGGGAAGAAAAAGAACTTCGAAGACTGTAAGGGGCAGGCAAAAGTTGGTTTACAGTTGTGAGTACATGCAACACAGTTCATTCTTATATTATTTGTTAACTATTGTATTAGTTGTATTACAGTATTTTAATATTATATACATATTAACTATTTGTATATATTTATATGTATATGTAAAGTATATGTATATACTTATATACATATAATAATCAGCACAATAATTTTATTGACTATGTTGTCAGAAACCATTTTTATTTTCTTCATTTGCTGCCCTCCTCCTCCCATCTTATTTCCTACATAATACATTCCAATTCTTTGATGTTTATCAAGTAAAAGTCAAGGCAAGAGAAAGGCCATGTTATTGTTAATGTGAGGGACTGACTCATGCATTGTACAATTCCTGTAATGGTCCCTTTTCATGGGAAGCACAGCCATTACAAGGTGGGAGGAAGCTGGTTCCCACCTTCCCCTTCTTAGTCGCCCACCTATGTCTATTAACTAAACCGCTCCCACAGTGCACAGAAATCTAAGCATTCCCAAGTCTGAGGTAGGGTTTCTCAGAGTGTGGCCTGAAGACTGCCCACCTAGAACTATAGTGAGAGGGAGAATGCCTTAACCCTTTGGGTACTGGGCACTGTTCCAGACAACTGACTCAGAATCTTTGGCGTCAGGATCAGGAGTCCACATCTTAGTGTGCATCCCCTTGTGACTGATAGGAACAGAAGTGTGTGACCCAAGTAAGAAAAGCACTGACACTAGCCCCATCCAAGTCTAACTTTAAACATACCACTCTCTGATTCCCTCACAAGACCTGAAGTGGACAGTGAAGCAGGAAGGGAGGGCCAGGAAGAAGGGGGAATTCTAAGTCAGCACATATTCACACCCAGTATCATCAGTACCAGCTCGAGTCACGACATATAGGACACTTGGATGCTGTGGATTTGCAAGATCACTCTGAGTGAGGGTAGAAATGTTTGCATCAAATGTTACCGAGTCAATGTGAATGTCTTTTATAAAGAAAGCAAAATGGAAAGTAAGAAAACATCAGCCAACCTCAGGCTGCTTATCTAAAACATTTTTATTTAGACTAGAGGTTTCCAAACTTGTTTGAACTTGAGAATCTCTTGGGCAGCTTGCTAAAAACGACACTGACACAGGCTCTCCAGAGCACGCTTAGGCAGCCTCCATCGCACAGCTGAAGTGGGACTTCTCAGCTGTGCACAACAAAACAAACCAACAAACAAAAACACACAAAGCCTGGATTCCTAATCAGTGTATGAGCACAAAGACCAACTGGAAAATAATGGATTAATGCATCTATGTGCTGCAGTTTGTTCCCAGCGTGCCTAAGTACCATGAAGCAGCTGGCTCTTCCCTAAGAAGTTCCCCTAATGGAGCAGTACTCTTCCAAGTGTCAGCCAGGGGTCAGGAAATACATCATAGTGGGACTAACTAGAAACACAGACTTGGGTCCCACCTCAGACCTGCTGAGTCAGAATCGCTGGGAGTGGGCTCTGGGTGATTTTGATGCATCTTACTTTTAGAAGCACTTAGTAAATTGTTTCCTAAACCCTTCTAATGAGAAATATACCTTCCTAGACCCTTCAATGGCTAATTCTGATTCTGAGAAGCTGAAATGAGAACCTGGAAATCCAACTTATGCAAGTGCCCACAGGAGATCCTTAACATCGGGTAGGTTTAGGGCACTCCAGGTGCCTTCCAGGTTTCCTGGTGAGTCCTGATGGAAGAAGTGCTTTGATAAGAGATGCAAGTAAGAGTCACAGGTCAACCTTTTAAAAAATACAGCTTCTCTGGCATGATCCCAAACTCTAATCAATCACTGTCTGTGACCAGTGGTAGAGCAGTAAATAATGTGTCATTCTTCTGCAGTAAGTGAGTTAAATGAAGAAGTGATAAGTTTTCCATGGCTCTGTGCCTAAGGACGCTGGGTGCCTGTGCTATAGGTTGTGATCCTCAGCGAAGAACCAGCCCCAAGCTCAGCACAGAGGGCTGCAGTGGTACCTTTTGGGAGACCACAAACCCTTGGGTAAGAAAACCTGGCCACAGAGGTGGCCCAGAACCAGAGGCCCTTCCCCACAGACAGAACCAAGAGAGAACTGCCCGCCAATTCTGATGGGAGAGGGAGAGCAGCCTTACTTAATCTGGTTTAGAAAAACAAAGAAATATGACATTTCTTTTACCAGTCACACATGGAAAGATTTTAAGGAAACCAAAACTCTAGGAGGGAAATAAAATGTGAAAAATGTTGCTTTTAAAACTCCTCTTATTTTACCTTCTGCCTCATCTCCTATATCTGAAATTCTATAGTCAGCTTTGTCTTTATTTCACCATTGAGAAGCTCATCATTTCTTTGTCTTGCTACTAAGATATTTCATAATGTCAGTACATTTCCTCTATATCAACATCAGACACTATACTGGGTAATCAACCCTTGTATAAAACTTTCTTTTCTCTCAGTATATCAACTCCAACAAGTTGAGTGTTTAAGATTAAACACTTTAGTCTTCAATCAAAAACAGAGCTTAACAAAGTGCTTGATACAGGGTGATAAATAATGCTGGTTCTCACTTTTTCTACCTTCAATTACAAGTATCATCTTATAAAATTGCTGGTTGTGTTTGACTCCCAGGTGTGGGAAAAAAAAAAATGATACAGGAAACTCAAACACACCTGTATCACATCTATTTTATTGCTTAAAGGCCACTAAAAGCCCGTAATCAGGATAGATCCTTCTAGGTGAAGAAACCTACATTTTGCCTGCCTGCAATATAAAGAAAACTCCCAACTTAGTGAGTGCTGGAAACATTTTTCAGATAATACAAACAAGTATATATGAATCTTTTGTTTCTGAGACCACATTTGTTATGGGGGTAAAAAGAAACCAGGCTACAGAGAGGGATCCAAGTACCTGTGAGTTTTCCTACTATTCAAACTTTATTTCCCAACCCCTTTTTGTGGACACCTTTATTATTTCTTGTTGAAAGGGATCCCCCATTTCTTAACCTTGGTACATGTGGGTGGATATCAGTACCTAATCACAGAGTGGTACAAAGAAGTCCAGGGTTCCCTTTTGAGAAATGGTAGTGAGATGCTGTTCTCCATTCTTTTGCCTCTGAAGTTGGCAACCTGCTCTACTCCCATCAAGAGCCATAGCTTCTCCTGCACCAAGTGGAAGACCACCGTCACCTAGACATACATGATGGCTGAATGTTGTTCATTGGCCTGCTTAGCTTTCATTGGACCCTTTAAAAAGTAGCTTTTTTTCCTTGACAGCTCCTTTAATATGTAGGGTCAAAACAATCAATGGGCCTAGCAATTGCTGGTGTGGCTGCCCGATCACGTAGCTTGTAAAGGCTTCTCCATCATCACCCAGAATTCCAAATGGAGGCTTCAGGCTGCCTTGTTCCTTAGCATTAATTCCTTCCTATATCACCATTCCCACCCCTAAGGGAAGGGAGGCTGTTCTTAACCTGGTAGAGCCTGAAAAGTAGCCACATGGTTGCATCCAGAACACTAGAGGCTGTCTTGAAATAGAGCTGTGGAATATGGTAAATGCTGAGTCTCTGGAGAATAGGACTTGGCACAGTCCAGGATATATGCTATGTACTGTACAGTCTTAGGAAAATTTCAGTTCTCAGTCATGTCATGCTTATGGTCTTACTTACTCATACAAAGAGAAACTAAGGGAAAATGATTATTTTCCCAGAAAGTCTTCTCCTTAATACCTTTCAGACCTATTAGAAAATTAAAATGAGAGAACTATTTCATTGAACTTGTTTTCCATTTTAGTTCAGTTTAGTTAAGCTTTTTCTGTTTCCACTTCAGACAGTTCATTCTGTAATCAGCCTTAGAAGAACAAGTGTTTGGGATAGGTTCAATTTTCCCAGTGGTGGTCCACTGTTCCCTCTTTTGTCAAAGTTCTGTAAAAATAAATTTATTATACTTCAATAAAAATAAGGAATTCAGACAGTTCTGAATCTGGTAAGTGTATTATTAATGGTCTCAAACCTCCCTTAAATAAATATTTAAATATTAAGTTCTTTCTGGAAACTGTGGTTATGGTACTTTTATTTCATTTCATTTTGACTCATGATGAGATTCCTCTATTTGGGGCAGGCTCTTGCAGGCAGTTTTCCTTTGCAGCTGGAGAGCTGCTCAGACTCAGGCACATTTGAAGGCCCAACATTAAAGACAAAGGAACGTTTTAAGTTCAAATATGGTTGAATACATATATGTCTCTTCCTGGGCTTGCTCTTTCATACAGATCTTCATTTTTCCTCCCATTGCATCAACACCATGCTATCTTTTTTTTTTTTTTTAAATTTTATTGTTGTTGTATTACATCCATCCCCTTTTTGCTCCCTCTGTCCCCCCACCCACCCACCCATTCCCCCCAAAGTCAATCCCACCTGTTGTCCATGTCCATGGTTCCTTTATACTAGGTTCTTGTCTAAGCTGCTCCCCATCTTTGCCTCTACCTCTCCCTCCCCCCTACACCGTTCCCCTGACCACTGAAG
>PVIW01006845.1:0-81117 GCA_004026585.1 Noctilio leporinus | reverse complement strand
GAAAGAATGCTCAACATCACTAGTCATCAGAGAGATGCAAATTAAAACTACAATAAGATACCACCTCACACCTGTCAGAATGGCAATCATCAGCAAATCAACAAACAACAAGTGTTGGCGAGGATGCGGGGCAAAGGGAACCCTCATACACTGTTGGTGGGAATGTAGGCTGGTGCAGCCACTGTGGAAAACAGTATGGAGTTTCCTTAAAAAACTAAAAATGGAACTGCCTTTTAATCCAGCCATTCCACTACTAGGACTATACCTGAAGAACCCTGAAACACCAATTCATAAGAACCTATGCACACCTATGTTCATAGTGGTACTATTTACAATAGCCAAGTGCTGGAAACAGCCTAAGTGCCCATCAGTGGATGATTGGATCAAAAAACTTTGGTACATTTACACAATGGAATTCTATATGGCAGAAAGAAAGAAGGAACTTGTACCCTTTGCAACAACATGAATGGAACTGGAGAGTATTATGCTTAGTGAAATAAGCCAGTCAGTGAAGGACAAATATCATATGATCTCACCCATTACGGGACAATAATGAGCAAAACTAACAACAACCAAAACAGAACCAAGTATATGAATACAAGGAATAGGCCTTCAGTGGTCAGGGGGAAAGGGGTTGGGGAGGGGGGAGGCAGAGGCAAGAAAGGGGAGCAGCTTAGACAAGAACCTAGTATAAAGGAACCATGGACATGGACAATAGGTGGGATTGACTTTGGGGGGAATGGGTGGGTGGGGAGGGGGACAGAGGGGAGCAAAAAGGGAATGGATGTAATACAACAACAATAAAGAGAAAAAAAAGAAAGAAAGATCCTAGGTTTGAGCTTAAGTGACCAAAGATTTATTTAGTATTCATTCACTCATTCATTCAGTAAATTCTGATTACATACCTACTCTGTGCCTGCTACTCTAACTACTGGGAATAAGGCTGTGGACAAAGCAGTCTTTCCATAGAGGAACTTGTACCTAATCCAAAAAAGAAGAAGAAGGAGAAGAAGAAGGAGAAGGAGAGGTTAAATGCAGATAATTGCCAAAAATCTGTATTTCAGTTTTTAAAACTTGTTAATACAAATACTTAGCTTGCCTGTCTATGGTGCAATGCCACATACTATTGGTCCCTGATCTAGAGGCAGGCAAGCTAAATATTCATCCAGTTCCTCCTGAACATCTCTATCCAAATGCCCATTGTAGGTTCTCTCTGCACAAAACTGAACTGAGCCATGTCTCCCCCAAAACCCATCTCCTTGCTCATGTTAATGCCCATCGTCAACCCAAGCCAAAACTGTTCATTCCCATCACCAAGGGACTTGACTATTCTTTTGAAATTGTTGCAATTGATGACCCATTGAGATTTTTATGATTCTTTCCTTTTTTTCCCCTCAAATAGGGTATTTTTATATCAGCATCAGATTTGTTACCCTACTTGGTTCATTGAAAAGTGTCTTGCTCTTAGCATTATTGAGTTTGTGTTGTACCCATTATCTTGATTCTTCTTCCACTAACCTCTCCAACAAGATTGGGGCCAAGGGGTAAGGGATCTGTCTTGCATATTTATCCTTCTCCTCTCCATTGGTTTCTTCTCTTCATCCTAAAAACATACTCTAATCTTCTCTTCTTAAACACACACATACACACACGCGCGCACACACCCCTACATGCACAGAAAATATCCTCTAAACCCAGTTTCCCCCTTGAAGTTTTAGTTTCATCTTTGTTTTGTTTTTTCACAGCCAGGCTTCCTAGAGTAATCTATACTGGATAACTCTCTTCATTTTCTATTCACTTAACTCACTACAAGTTGGCTTCTTTCTACCATATGACTATAATTGAATTTAACTATTAGATAATAGATTTTATAAGATGTCATGTTCTGCCACATTGTTCATTTTCACAGCCACCTTTATGGGTCAACATTAGTCACATTCTACAGTAGGGATGCAACTACACTTGCTCAAGGTCATATAGAAAACAGTAGAGTATTCAATGCTAGGTCTTTTGGTTCTAAATTCAGGTGTCTTTGTGGTGGTTTTCTTGTCATAATACCATAGTTATCTCTTTTTTAATTCTCATCCTACTGATCCTGTTTACAGCTCTTATCTTCATTGAAATTTTCTCAGACTTTGCTTCTGAGCATCTTCCTTTCAATTGGCTTTGTAATCTTTGACATCTATCCATTTCTTACTGTTTCTCTTCCTTCACCAGTTGAAATATTTATATATTTATACTTATATGTGTAATAATTATATGTATATACTCTGTAAACTGTCTGTTTTGTTCTTTTGTTTTTTAACAGCTTGATCTTACTCATTTTCATAAGCTCAACTAATATTTATATACTGATGACTTCCTAATCTAAATCTTTTCCAGACCTTTCTTCTGAGCTACTAAGATTTCTTTTTTCCAGCTGCCTACTAGATATCTACCTGGATATCCTACAGTTTCCTCAAATTTATTCTGAGAACTGGCCTCAATATCCTCCTTCACCAGACCTAACCCCTCTCTACCTCCTCAGTCACCCAAATCTTGGTATCATTCACCTCTTTCATTTTTTGCTCTTGATCCTTAAATCAAATTGGTCAACAGTTCCCATTTTTGCTGAATTATGTATTAGTCTGTCCCCTTCATTCAGTTCCTACTGGTATTGCTCAAGTATAGGCTCTCAAGTCCTTTCACTTGGAACCTTTGAAATAAATCTCCCTTCTTATATCCTCAGGTCTAATCCGCCATATGCCACCACACCACCACCACCACCACCACCCTACACACATAGCCACCAGTTATTCCAGCCAACAGTCCTCTACCTAAAAACTTTCGTGTGCCAGTTTTAGGACTGCCACAGTCTAGTGCCATCATACCTTTTGCCGTTCTTGCCAGTGCATGTTTCTCTTCGATGCATAGAGTTAATGATTCGGTTTGGTTTTTTGGATTTTTTATTAATGTTTTAAAATAATCAGTTCCTGGCTGGTGTGGCTCAGTGGATTGGTGCCAGCCTGCAAACCCAAAGGTTGCTGATTTGATTCCCTAGTCAGGGCACATAACCAGGTTGCAAGCCAGGTCTCTAGCAAAGTCCATAGCTGGAGACAGGTGAAAGGCAACCATACATTGATGCTTCTCTTCCCTTTCTTCCTTCCTCCCTGCTCTTCTCTCTGAAAATGATGAATGAGATCTTTAAATTTTTTAATAAAAATAAATAATTCCTTGCTTTAGTTTTTTTCTCTACCTAGAGTTTTTATTTTTCTCTACCTAGAGTTTTTAACTCCCCAGTTTTCCATTATACAGATTCCACAACATTGATATCATTTTTTAAGGTATGGGTTAAATATTTACAATTATGTGAAGCCTTACACAGCTGTCTTCACTAGTCCTAGAGTAACTAATCACTCCTTTATTTTCCAATAGCCTTTGCTTATATTTTTGTTGTATCTCTTATCACACTGAAAAGCATATTTGCAACTAAATATATCTTCCTTTAGAATGGAAATTTCTTGAAGGATGGAACTGTATATATCTCTGTATCCCCAACTTGTATCCTCGTGTTTTGACATAATAAGTAGTTGTTGAAAGGAATATCTGCTTCAGTTATAAGCTTGCCTTAGTGCCAAGTATGTATGAATTCTAAATTTTTGCCTTAAAGAGCTTGGTTATTCTCTCCTCTGAAAAGTTTGACCTAATTCCTCCTGTACGTTAAACAGTCCTCTGAACTTATCTGTCATAACACTTATCCCTAGTTATTATAATTATATCTTTCACACAGATCCAGGCAATGTGGCACTTAGTAGTGGTTAATAAATATTTGTTAAGTGATAAAAGGAATAAGTGAATATAATAAAGAGCTAAAATAGAATCACAGATTTTTTTTAGCTGTTTTTAAAACTCTGAATGAAGAGCTTCTCTGTATTCCAAGAATTTTAGGGCAGCCATAACTGAACCAAGAGATTATTTTTCTCATCAGCAAACATTAACCAAGAAAACAAGATTGTTTATCTCATTTTTTAGAAAAAGCCTTTCCTAACCTGTTAGATGTCTGATAAGAAAATGTGAAGAGATTTGGAGTTCCTTATACATAATTAAGTAGCTCATTTTTGCAGATACCTCAATAATTCATATTTGAAATAAACTTTTTTTTTTTTTTCCAACAAAATCAGCTTTTTAGATAATCCCCTTTGAAGAGGTTGTTGTAGGATTTCACTTTCTGGGCTCTTAAGAGATTTGAGAACTCTATAGTTTGTGAAGACAAAATGAGTATGTTACATAGGCAGACCATCGTAGTGTGAGGTAGAGTCCTATTTTTATGGAAAGGGGTTATTATTTAGTTAAAAACTGAATTTTGAAAAAGGACAGATATGGGGGACAAAAGTAAAGGGATGGGAAAAAAAGGTGATATGTAGAACAATCCCTTTCTTTCCAAACTCTGTATTCTCCAATCCTGCTTCTTAACCTGATACCTCTTGAATGGAGGGGTGATACTTGAGTGTTGGGCAAGACTAATTGAAGGCTGAGATAGCCTTCAGGCTTATCTAATAGGCTTAGCTAATAAGGATGTGAGAGGTTTGTCATACTGGTCTTTTGATTCTTTCCACTTGCCTGTGAACCAGGGCGAGCATTCTGAAGGAACATGTGGTGTAGCTTGAAGGTTTTGACCATTTACCTGTTTAAAACTGAGCCTCAAAGTTTTAAGAAACTTCATGCTCCAGATACTTGCCTGCCTGAAATACAGGGAATTCAAGCACAATTGTGGTCTTAGTAAGTGTGTTGTTTTGTGGAGGAGACTCCCTTACTACCTTAGTGTGAGAAGGGTCTTTTACATATCTAAGCTGTTGAGTTGCTAAAATCAGGAATAGGTCTGGAGGTGCTCTACAAAGCAAAACACTAAAGGAGGATTAGGATCACAAGTAGAACCAAGGCTTCTGTGAGAAATAATGATACAGTTGGAATAGCAGATATACTACTTAGGACAAGGACCATTCATTTTTATTCATCCAGTAAGTGTACATTCATTACCATCTCTATTCAAACCATTGAGAAGACTGTCTTAAAAAAAAGAAGGAAAATGTTACAATTCTGGGCATTAATGCTTAATTATTCCCAAGTGAAAAGGTAAGCCTCCTGAGTCAGATAGGGTCCTAGAATCTTGGCTTCCTCGTTTGAAACTGTTAGACTTATTACAAACCAAAGTAAGGTTTGCTCACACGGCACCATGTGTTGGTGTAAGACCCAGCAATTGGTGTTGAGGAGAAAACAGGTCTTTATTTACAATATTCCAACCGAGGGGGTTGGGGTCTGTGAGCACTTCAGCTTCAGAACCCTGTTCTCCCACCAGACCCAGCACTACCCTTACCTCCCAAAAGGCTATAAGCCGCAAGCCCAGAAGTTTCCCATTCCTTATCTGTCAGCTCTCCCCTTCAGAATCTGGGGTGCGATGTCGTCAGCTTCAGTATAATATAGTCCAGGAAAGCATGTGCTGTATTGAGCTGGATCATGGTGAAGTCTAGGCATTGAAAGAGCCCTTTCCACATGTCTTAAGTTCCAAAAGTCCGAATAGAGTCCTGGTCTGCAAGGCGGAGTCAAAGCTGGCCAAGGAAAGCAGCAGCATGCCACTCTCCTACTAGCCCCAGCTGTCCTCTTCGCGGACTACATGGCTTCATTCCTGTCTCCATACCCCCCACCCCCACCAGCACGAGGGGCTCTTCTCTCTGTCAAACCACGTGTTCATCCTGCTCTCTCTGCCCCCTGCATACACCATGGCCTTTTCCCTGACCGACTGCTGCCCTATTTTTAAACCCTGATGGCAGCCTGTGACACAGTGGGTAGGGTGACCAATTGCAGCCTCCTGTGAGATCTTGGGCAGCCCTGTAAGCTTTTTTGTCACCACTTTATGGTCAAAACTTCTTTTCTCTCTCTCTCTCTCTCTCTTTTTTTTTTTTTTTTTTAGATTTCATTCATTATTTTCAGAGAGAAGAGCAGGGAGGGAGGAAGAAAGGGAGAGAAGCATCCATATATGGTTGCCTTTCACCTGCTTCCAGCTGAGGACCTGGCTGGAGACCTGACTTGCAACCTGGTTATGTGCCCTATCTGGGGATTGAACCAACGACCTTTGGGTTCATGGGCCGGCACCTTATCCACTGTGTTACCAGCCAGGGGTCTTTCCATCTTATTAGCCTTCGAAGGACAAGGACTGTTTTCCCCTGAGTCCCATCCCCCATTTCAAACTGCAGGGAGTGGCCTGCTACCACTCTGTAGCAGACTCACTAGATTATTAATTTTTTAAATAGTTTTATGATGTCCTGAGAGCCATCTGAGTTGCCCCAGTGAGCAGAGGAAGGAAAAGCCAAGCCCCAGCAGCATTAGGTGCCCCATTGTCCTCTCCCTGTGTCAGTGAAAGTGGCCTTACTTTTCGCATATTGTATGCACTTTAATTTGAAAAAATGGTTTGCCTGGGGTGGGGGGAAGTATGTGAAAACTGTGAAAAGAAGTTTGAAAATCATTGATGAGAGAGCTTTAAAATCCCTTCTGGCTTTAAAATCTGATTCTGTAACTAGCTGAACTCCAATATCCCCTCTAAGTTTAATGAGTCTTTGATTCTAAGTTTCTTGTAGATTTTTTTTTGGCAAATATTGATCTCTATGTTAGGCTCTTTTACATCCACTGAAGTATGAAATAGTTTTCCCATTTTTATAACTTGAATACATAGCACACTGTATTTTAAAAGAAAGGTTGTATTTATTAAATAACTTTATAGACTTTGTTTCTTGAACATAGTAAAGACAGGCATTCAGCCAGAAACCTTGCCGGGACCTTGTTCTTATCCAAGGCATGAATATTTGTTGGTATTCACAAGTCATTTCGAATGTTTTAAGTCTCAGGGTGTTGTTGCTTTTTAAGTTTATTGACTGATTTTAGAGCAAGGAAAGGAGGGAGGGAGAGGGAAGAAGAGAGGAAGGAGAGAGAGAGAAACATTGACCAGTTGTATCCCTTAAGCGCCCCAACTGGGGATGAAGCTGCAACTTAGTTAGCATGCACCCTGTCGAGAGCTGGAGTTGAACCAGCAACCTTGCAGGTGCACAGAATGACATTCCAGCCAACTGAGCCATGCAGCCAGGGCTCAGTAATTTTGAAACCTTGTTCCAACCTAGAGATCACCAGTTCATATTTTGAAGTTGCTTTTAACTGTAATACTTTAAAGCTTGACTAATGCTGCTGAAAACAAAATAAACAGAGCATGTTTGTCAGTGTCCAGCATGTAGTATATCCTCAGTAGATGTTTATTTAATTGAGGCATCATTATTACGTTAAATAGCCTACAGTTTATAAAGAGCTTTCATATACAGTCATTTGATATTATTTTC
Source organism: Noctilio leporinus (assembly GCA_004026585.1). NCBI lineage: Eukaryota > Metazoa > Chordata > Mammalia > Chiroptera > Noctilionidae > Noctilio > Noctilio leporinus. The sequence goes on along the minus strand of PVIW01006845.1, from coordinate 73,756 downwards.
CAATAACACTGTGAGGATAGTGTGCCATATTTCATTAGTGAAAAATTTGAGAACCATTACAGTGAGGAAGTGCCAAGTTTAAAAATGCTATCCTTGCTTTACCTGGCAAATAGATTAGTGTGAGCTTTCTAAAAGTCTTGTATAATTTATGTTGTCTCTGCTGTCTTCAGTTGTACCTTGTTGCCTCATTTATTGAGCAGATATTTATTGAGTACTTAACTGTGTTGCCAGAGGCTGGGGAGGAAGCAGACAGAAACTCCTGTCTTTGTTGAGTTTATAAGCATCCTTTATTTCCGCTCAGCCTTCAAACTTTAGTCTAGGGAGATCACAGCAAACTTAGAAATACATGTAAGCCTTAAATTGAAAAATATTAAGCTTTGCTCTAGCAAATGGCTTCTTATTGATAAAACTTTTATAATGCTAAATGTGATTATGTAACTTATATTTTGGAATTTGATTTCCTAAAGTCAACATGAAACTAATCAAGACTTTCCTTAAATAGCAAAGCACCGATGTTCATATGATTAGTGATAGTGATGGAGATGACTTTGAAGATGCTCCCGAATTTGGGGTGGATGATGGAGAAGTATTCGGCATGGCGTCATCTGCCCTGAGAAAATCTCCAATGAGTGAGTATTAATAGCTCTTCGGGTCCAGCTTTATAATTCTCCCTCCTATCGCAGAAACTTACGAGGAGTAGTGAACTTAAAAACATCCTACTGACCTTCAGATCTGGAGAGATAAAATATAGCGACAATTTGTTAGAACTAGAGCCTCTTGAGTTTTGATTTTTTTAAGCCCAGTGATTCCCTCTGCTTTAGTAAAGTTCATTGAAAATGCAAGGGGATTGTAACTTGTTTCACATATATAATGAGCTATAAATATGTTTCTGTACATCAAATCTAGAGGCTGATAAACAAATAGCTGGACTTTCTGTGACTGCAGTTGTTTCCCCAGATCTTATTGGAGGTATCCGTTTTAAGCATTGTAATATTGTTACTTTTCCATTTATTGGTACCCATCTTCAGAAGAAAAATAAACTAAATGTACTGGCTTCCTCACTTCCATGTTATAAGATGCAGACCATAGAATCCTAAGTGGTTGCTCCATGCAAAATCACTATTAAAATAAGTCCTTAAATGGCTCATCTACTCCAAATTAGGGAACTCCTCGGGGCAAAAATAGATATTTGCATTAAATTGACTATTTTCCTAATTAATAGGTTTTAAAATAAAATTGAGGTTCTTTTTATATAATTTAATCACTAGATGTCATTCCAAGAAAACAGTGAAATCCTGATTGATGCCTGGTACATGCTTTAAATGTTTTATCAACAGGATTGTGTCAGTAGCTTTTCCAAAGTTTATGAGCTTGGAATTTTAAAAAATTTCTTTTTTAAGATTCAATGAAATCTTCTAATGTATATCCAATTAAAATGTCTCCTCAGATATATCACAGAAGCTAAAATTTAATTTTATTTCCTCTTTATTGATTAAATATATTTCTTATATGTGGGAGTAGATGTTACGTGGTTTGTTTTTTTGTGTCTATTTGTTTTGTTTTTTTTGTTTTTGTTTTTTCTTTTGTTTGTTTTTTAGTGCCAGAAAACGCAGAAAATGAAGGAGATGCCTTATTACAATTTACAGCAGAGTTTTCTTCAAGGTAGGGTTAGGACATTAACTATATAAAATTGATGTTGTCTTAATGTCACTGTGATTTTTCTGAAGCAAATTTAGTCATAGATTGATTATTTTAAATTTTTTCTTAAAGTATTCAAAGGATACATTTATCAATTTATATAGTCCTCAATTATGTCACTTCAGAGATGTGTTCATCATGTATTATCTTACTCTGTATTTTTATTGAAGCACAATAAATGAATCACTAATTTAATATGTTGATTGTATTCCCAAAGGCCTAGGTTAAAAAATACTACTTTTTAGTATATCATAGGACAAATAAAATATGCTTTAAAATATACAAAAAGGTAGTTTAAAATATAAGTGAATTTTTTCTTTCAATTTTTGGTTTGGAATTGTTCAGCTTATATTAATAGTCTAATATAGCATGTGTTATATGAATGTGAGAGTCTGCTAAAGTGTTTAAGTGAAGAGGATTTAAATATTTAACCCTAAATTTTCCTGGAAATGATATTTCTCTTTAGTTCTGTTTTCCAATGTAATAACATAATTTGGAAACTTTACAGGATCCCATTTTTTTCCCCTCTCTGTTGGATTTCCAGAATAAATGAACTTAAGTGCAAAGTTAAAGCCACAGTAGCTAGGAAAATCTTATGAAATTGGGTTAAATAGAGCTTGCTGCTTATAAATGGCATGGTTTTGTGACACTTGTTAAATACATAAAATTCCAGTGTTATATCAGTATAGGCCAAGAAAAACTCTAGATACTAATGAAGCTCATTTCTGAGCCTTTAAAGAAATGTTTTAATGTTTGATCTGTACATATGTGACATTTAGCCCTAATTTACTTAAGTCATTGGTTAGACTTGTGTAATTTTGAAATTAATTTGAAATGTAGTTTAATTAATAAACACACTTTTTCCTATAGATATGGAGACTGCCATCCTGTATTTTTTATTGGCTCATTAGAAGCTGCTTTTCAAGAGGCCTTCTATGTGAAAGCCCGAGATGTAAGTACAGTCTTACCTTCTCTAATTTAAATGTGCATCTACAGGTTTACTGCCAGGCTTGAGGCAGTGCTTAATGGTTTCTCTTTGTTTCAGCTTCAAGACTTGATTTTGTTTCTGGTTCTTCTGCCAACCTAATCATCACCAAGAAGGCCATTTCATAGGGGCAGTAGTATGATAACGGTACTACAGGCTCTTGGCAAAAAGCCATAAAACAGGGGTTTTTTTTTTTGTAGGGGGAGAACATGCTTAGAAGAGATTTTCTTTCAGTTATGTGACAGATGGGTTCATGTTAAAGGATTTATCTTTTAGTCTTCTCCCAAAACAATTATTCCATCTAGGAGTATATATTTAATAACTGCAGTATTTTTTCCCCAAAAGTCATTTTAGACCATGAAAAGGTTCTTCGTTAAACTAAGAAAGGGTTTTGGAATCTTGAAATAAAGTAGATTGAAGTTTATAACAAGAATTCAGAAGGTACGTTATGAGTAAAAATGTTCTATGCGATCCCTCTGTTCACACAGCAGTTACGACCTCAGTAATCTGGCTCCTGCCTATTTGTACAGCTTCAGCTTTTCTCATTCCCTGCCTTACGCTTAATAAATCTGCCAATAATGTACCATTTGTACTTTCTCATCTTCTTTTTTCATCTTCCCCACTGTCCGGAATGCCTTTCATCTTGCTCTTTGCCTGGTGGACACTACATTTCCTCTGAGACTTAACTTTTCCACTGCTCACTATTATATTGACCACACCTATTCCTTTAATACTTTGCAATGATACCCTCTGCTCTCATTGCACTTAACTCATTGCGTATAATCATTCATTCTCTAAATATCTTCTTGGGATTTTGTTTTCTTTTAGGCAGTGACTATGTACAAACCTTACATCCTTATACATAGCAAAAACTCTATATGCTTAATGAGTGAAGGAAAAAAAGAGGAAGGAATAGTGTGTAAATGGAGTAGAAGGAAAGTTGTTCGAACTTAAGAGAGAACGGAATTTTGAAAATAGAGTACAAGAATGCTGCTGAAATTTCTAGTTTCTAGCTTATGTTAAACTTGGACATGAAGAACAATTTATTATAAACAAGTTTTTAACATTGAATTCCAAGGCAATAATTGATAATTAAACTTAGAGCTATCACTGACAATTAAAAGAAGTAGACAAAGAAAGAATAAACATCGCCCTGGCCAAGTGGCTCTATTGGTTGGAGCATCGTCCCATACACCAAAAGGTTGCAAGTTTGATTCATAGTCATGGCACATGCCTAGGTTGTGGGTTCAATCCCCAGGTGGGGGCATGTACGAGAGGCAACCAATTGATGTTTCTCTCTCACATCTCTCCCCCTTACCCTGCATCCCTCATTTCCTTCCTTCCTCCCTCCCTGTCTCCTCCTCACCCCCTCTTTCCCTTTTTCCTTCTCTCTCTTTTCCTCTCTCTCTAAAATTAATAAACATATCCTCAAGTGAGGATTAAAATGAGAAAAGAAAGAAATATAAACATCAACTATTTTAAGTATCTAATTTTAACTCTTAACTATATAAAATTGACATTATTTTTTTGAAGAAATAGGTGATTATAATACATGCTTATAGTTTACATAAATACAGGCTTATGGAAAATACTGAAAAGCAAACAGGAAAATATTCTTTTTTTAAAGTATATTTTATTGATTATGCTATAACAGTTATCCCAGTTATTCTCCCCCTTGCTCCCCTCTGCCTCGTACCCCTATTGCCTCCCAGATTCTCCCTGCTTTAGTTCATGTCCATTTGTCCTGCATATAAGTTCTTTGGCTTTTCCATTTTCTATACTATTCTTAACATCCCATATCTATTTTGTGCCTACCAGCCATGCTTCTTAATTCCTGTACCTTTTCCCTCATTCTCCACTTTCCCCAACCTCACTGATAACCCTCCAGCTGATCTCCATTTCTATGATTCTGTTCCTGTTGTAGTTGTTTTCTTAGTTTATTTTTATTTTTGTTTTTTAGAATCAGTTATTGATAGTTACAAGTTATTGTCATTTTACTGTTGATAGTTTTGATCTTCTTTTTCTTAAATAAGTTCCTTTAACATTTCATATAATTAGGGTTTAGAGATGATGAACTCCTGTAATTTTACCTTGTCTGGGAAGCACTTTATCTGCCCTTCAGTTCTAAGTGATAATTTTGCTGAATAGAGTAATCTTGGTTGTAGGTCGTTGCTTTTTATCACTTGAATACTTCTTGCCAGCCCTTTCTTGCCTGCAAAATTTCTTTTGAGAAATCAGCTGATAAATTTTTAGTTACCTTTGTAGGTAACTATCTGCTTTTCTCTTGCTGCTTTTAAGATCCTTTCTTTATCTTTAACCTTTGGTGTTTTAATTATAATGTTTCTTGGTATGTTCCTCTTTGGGTCCAACTTGTTTGGGACTTTCTCTGCTTTTTGGGCTTGTATGTCTTATTTTCTTCACCAAATTTGGGAAGTTTTCTTTCATTATTTTTTCAAATATGTTTTCAGCTTCCTGCTCTTCCTTTTCTCCTTTTGGCACCCCTATGATTCGGATATTGATACTTTTAGAGGTATCCCCAAGGTCGTCTTTTTCTCCTAGTTTTGTTGAATTCTTGTTTCTTCATCCTATTCTGGTTGGCTGTTTATTTCCTCCTGATGTTCCAAATTGTTTATTTGAACCCCAGCTTCTTTTCCTTCACCATTAATTTCATGTGGATCTTTTGTTGTTGTTTCATGTAGTGTAGTCTCCATTTCTTCCATTATGCTTTTGCCATGTTCAGTGAGTTCTCTGAACGTCCATATCACCAGTGTTTTGAACACTGCGTTGAATAGGCTGGCTAGCTCTGTTTTGTTTAGTTCTTTTTCTGGGGTTCTGTTCTGTTTCGTTCATTTGAGCCCTTTTTCTTGGCAGCCTTTCTGTGTATTAGGTAGAGCTGCTTTGAATCCCCGTCTAGGCATATCTGTTACATTGTATGGGGCAGAACCTTAGGTCTGAGTTCCAGGGTGGGGCAACCCATTTCATTGCTTTGTGGCTATGTGTCGGGGAGGGTTGGGAGAGGGGAAAATGCCACTGCTTGGCTACTGGAAGCTTGCTTTGCCCATTTCCAGTCACTTCACCCACTTCCCATACATATGTGACTATCACCCCTCTAGCTGTACTCTATGGTGGTTCCCAGAGTGGGTGGGTTCGCATATATGTATTCTAGGACTCTGTGGTTCCTAAAACGGACTTTACTGAGAAACTGGCAATTTCTTCCATTGTCCCAATCCCATCTGGTTTTTACAGCTAGAAGTTATGAGGTTTTATTTTCCTGGTGCTAGAACCCTGGTCTGCGTGGTGTGGCCTGGGGCTAGAATAGCTCATTCCCCGGGTGTCCCTTCCCATTTTCATCTAGCACAAGTGAATGTGGGACCAGCCATTCCACCAGCCACGACCACATCACATCCTCTCTGCCCTGGCTCCCCTTCCCACCCCACCTACCAATCTGGATGAATATGACTTCTTTAAATCTGGTTGTCAAACTTACATACAGTTTGATTTTCTGGTAGTTTTGGTTGTTTTTTGCGTTAAGGTTGTGATCCTTCTTGTCATTATGCAAGGAGGTGAAGTGTGTCTACCTACACCTCAATCTTAAATAGAAATTCAAGAAAATATACTAACACCAATTAATGATTAACTTTATGATGTATATTTTTCCATAATTTTATTATATATTTTGAGTATATTTGTACATATTTAATACAAAATTGAGTCATGTTATAATGTTGACAAAACAGCTCATTTTCACCTTTTAATATTACATGATTATTTTCTTAATTAGATTTTATAATTTGAGCTTTTTAATTAAAATGGTTATACTGCAGAAAATGTAAAAGAGAATAGTACAATAAACACCCAAATTCCCTTCATCTAGATTTAACAATTGATAAGATTTTGCTCTTTCTTCTTATGTACACAGGGCTTTGAGCTTTAATAGCCCCAAAAGTTTAACTGCTACTCTTTTATAAAAGAGCAGCATTTGAAATTTAATTACTTGTTTTTGTTTTTTTAAAAGATTTTATTTATTATTTTTAGAGAGGGGAAGGGAAAAAGGCAGAGAGGGAGAGAAACATCAATGTATGGTTGCCTTTCACCTGCCTCCAGCTACGGACCTGGCTGGGGACCTGACTTGCAACCTGGTTATGTGCCCTGACTGGGAATCGAACCAGCGACCTTTGGGTTCGCAGGCCAGTGCCTTTTCCACTCTGCCACCAGCCAGGGCTAATTATTTATATATTTTTACTTACGTAAATATGGGAATTTGATGAATAATTTTTTATGATAAATTTAGTTTTATTCTCTGATTGAAAATGGCAAACATTTGACTGGAATAGAAAATGAATTTAAATTTTATTATTGAAAATTCACAGAAATGTAAAATAAATACAAATAAAGTTTCAAATGCTTTTTATAAGTTTGTAATAAATGTTTGAAATTATTAAAACAATACTACACAAAAACATTTAGGATACCCTTGTATATTCATTAGTTTTTATGAAACCATTTCAAAGTATATTATAGACATCAAATTTGACCCCTAAAAACATCTGCATGCATTTTACAAAAATAATGATATTCTCCTACATCATCATGATACCATTATCACATGTAACAAAATTAATAGCAATTCCCTAATATCATCTGATATCTTTTAAACTGTTTCTTTTTGAACCACAATCCACTCAAGAATAATTAAATTTGGTGGTTAGAGTTCTTAAATCTCTTAAGCAAGCACCACCTCTCTTTTTTTTTTAATTGCACATGCTTTTTGAAGAAATTATGCTAGATGACTTTTACATTGTTCCAAATTCTGGATTTGTGTGATTGTCTTCTTGTGATATTTAAATTGTTCCTCTATCTTTATAGTTCCTGAGAAATGGATATTAGGTTTAAAAGCTTTGCTTGATTCAGGTTGAACTGTTTTTTTAAGAAGGCTTTGTAAGTAATGCTGACTACTTTATTATAACAGGATTTTTAATGGTTATAGAATCTCTCATTGTTTGGCCATGTTATTTTATTTAAACTATCACTAATTGTTGGATATAAACATATCTGAAAGAGAATCTAATTATAGCTTTAAAATAATTTATTTTTCAATTCATTCTTTGGTAAGATTATATTTGAGGTATATCTATTTCTGCATTCCAGCAAGATTGTTAAACAGTTGAAGTAACTTAAACTGTAACTCCCAAAATTGGCTTAGATATCTTTTAAATCACATTTAAAAAGCTAATGTAATGTAAAAAGCTAATGTAAAAAGCTATGACTGCTGTAAACATTCTAACATTAAATGTAAATGCTTATTTAAATACAAAGTATATAATACACAGAAGAACTTTTACTAAGCATCTTATATAGTAGGTTGGCATTTAGACTTATTCAGACTGATGATCCCCAGAGGAACATAAACTCTTACTTATTAACTTCTGAGTATTTTTAATGAACCAATTGATTGTTTTTTATTAGTGCCTTGGTATTTTAACAGATGAAAATCATTGATTCATATAATTAAATGTTTTGCTTTGTATTAGATTCCTACCATAATCTGCTGACTTCTTTGAATTCCTAACTCTCCTTATCATTCTCCCCTTGCTTACAGACTTTTCTTTTCTCATTTGCCTTTTCCAAGTTAAGGATCAACAGTTTATGCATTGTTTACTGCTACTCTGAATTTAAGTAAAATTAATTGACATGGTGAATTATTCAAAATTAAATCTTAAGTAGGTATATTAATTATGATCATCAACCAAATGATAAACATACAATATCAACATTAACAATGTAGGGATGAAAAAAAAAAAACAATGTAGGGATGAGAACGCTCAGAAAAGCTAAACAATTGGCCCAAAAACACATAAATAGTAGTAGTAGAAGCCAAATACGAACTCAGACATTCCAACACAGGTAACCATACTGATTTTCCATGCTAACTGCTGTACTACAGAATTCATTTATCAAACTTTGTATCTCCTTTTTCATATTTCAATTTTGAGAGTTAAAAGCAAATCTTTTTCAACATTAAAACTTCTGAATGAATCATTTTCAAGAAAACAGTTTGCTGATGTTCAGATATTTTAAGGCAAGTGTGACCGATACTGTGGCATTCTTGCTAAATTTCTTTCGTCTTAAATATCACATGTTTACTTTAAACTGTGGGAGGCACATTAATTTTACCAGGGCAACAGATAAGCTTCAAGCACCAGCATTCTTCACTTGAAGTGAGAAATTGAGTTCCAAGAGTAAATAAAAACAAGATTGAAGGTTTAAATCCTCTGCTGGGCTTTTTGAACTTATATACTCATTAAATGTTTATTGGAGTGGTGGGATTACCAAGGATTTGGGGAGCTTCATCAACTCGTATATAGTTAATCACTAAGTAAAACACTACATTTGATAAAGTATTTCTCACAATGCCACATTCAATCCATCTTAATGAAAACTGCTTCAAACTGATTTTATTTGAGAGCACTTCTTGGTGAGAGTGCTCATAGTTCTTTCTGCCTTTTTCATGAGGAATTTCCAATACTGTGCAAAGCAGAGCTCCAGCTTACATCAGGTATTTCAAGTTCCTGTGTTTAAGAATATTGCCACAAAGTTAACAATGGGTTGATAAGTTTTATCACCGCCCTTTCCCTTCGGTCTTAGGAATATTCATTTATTTGAAGGCCATGAATATTTATCATATGCCAAATGGGCTGTAGAGGTTTCCTGTCCTTCGATGACACAGTCTAGTGAGGAAAATAAGAAAATATAGGAATATTCATTTAGTTGAAGGCCAAAAATATTTATCATATCCCAAATGGGCAATAGAGGTTTACTGTCCTTCAGATGACACAGTCTAGTGTGGAAAATAAGAAAATATAAACAGATCTATATAATATAACACAGTTTAGAAGCAAAGGGGAGAGGTTCTCATTTGACATAGAAGTTCAGGGAGGTTTCTTGAAGTACCTCTGACGTGAATATTATAGAATGATTAACACTTAGGCAAATAACAGGAAAATAAGTCTAAAGCAAAGGCAAGAAGATTAAAATGAGAGAAACCAAAATATTAAGACAGAAAACACAAAGTGAAGACAGAGAGTTGGGTTTCAAGGCATGAGGGTGGAAAGATGAGCAAGGGCCAAGACATGGAGGAGGCTGTCATTCCCAGCATTACCTAACAAAGATATTTGTTGAGTGAAGCTTATATTTCATTTTTCAAGAAGTGAACAGCCCTGGCAGGTGGGTCAATGGATAGGCACCAGCCTGTGAACCCAAAGGTTGCTGGTTCCATTCCCAACCAGGGCACATAACCAGGTTGCAAGCCAGGTCTCCAGCCAGCTCTGTAGCTGAAGATAGGTGAAAGACAACCATACGTTGATGTTTCTCTCCCTCTGCCTCTCTCCCTTCCCCTCTCACTACAAATAATAAATAAAATCTTTAAAAAAAAAGTGGTTAGCTTTTTAAACTAAGGTTGCAGTAAAGTTTCTACTGGCTATTATCAGGAGTCCCTGGGAGTTTCTTAAAAGAAGGTTATTTTTCTCCTTAAAGCCTTTCCAACTCTCATTTCTGGTACCTCTGAATTCTCTTCACAACACAAAGTACCCTAGAGAATGATTAGACATTTGTAGTAACAAAAAATCAACAGCAATGAAAATCCCTGTGTCAGGGTTGAAGGATTGTTCCTTTTGTAGCATCATGTGGGGAGACTAGGTTTTTTTTTGTTTTTTTTTTTTTTTTTGTTTGTTTTTAATTTTATTGTTGTTGTGTTACATCCATCCCTTTTTTGCTCCCCTCTGTCCCCCCACCCACCCACCCATTCCCCCCAAAGTCAATCCCACCTGTTGTCCGTGTCCATGGTTCCTTTATACTAGGTTCTTGTCTAAGCTGTTCCCCATCTTTGCCTCTACCTCTCCCTCCCCCCTACCCCATTCCCCTGACCACTGAAGGCCTATTCCTTGTATTCATATACTTGGTTCTGTTTTGGTTGCTGTTAGTTTTGTTCATTATTGTCCCGTAAGAAGTGAGATCATATGATATTTGTCCTTCACTGACTGGCTTATTTCACTAAGCATAATACTCTCCAGTTCCATCCATGTTGTTGCAAAGGGTACAAGTTCCTTCTTTCTTTCTGAGACTAGGTTTTGATATCAGTAATCCTGATGCATCTCCTTAGATCTTGACTTCAGACCAATGCTGTTTCCAAACGTTAATCACAAATTAAGGAAACCAGTACTCAATTTCTGATTTCCCAGTTAGTAACCCTGTCACCCTATATGAGTAATGAGCCTATTTCTAATCTGGAGAAGAAAAAATAAAACGATGATGATGATGATGATGATACGTACTTTATACAGTGTGATATGGATTAGGTGGGATGCTACCCATAAATGTACCTAGCACTGTGGCTATGGTGCTGTTAAGCAAATTTGAGAAGTTTTTGTAAAATAACAAAATTGATTTTTTCATGTAATTTATGTACTAGCTCTAAGAACAATCCCCAAAAGGAATTTTGAGAACATCTGAGCATTTACAACACTAAAATGAGTACTTTGCTTTAACAGTGCCTGTTATCAAGTTTTTATTACTTAAAAAAATGAGGGAGGGAGAGAAAGAGGCAAAGAAGGGCAACGGTTTAGTCAAGGAACTAGCATGGATGACCCATGTGGGATTGCCTATGGATGGGGAGATGGGAAGGGTAGGGCAGGGGAGAGTAGTGGGGGGAGAATGGGATCAATGTAATACAAAAACAAAAAATAAAATAAATGTAAAAATATGTGCAGAACACCAAACATACCACCTATAATTCTTGCTCCATGATCCCAAGTGCACCCTGGAGATCCAGTGGGATCCAGTTTACCCACCATGTAAACCCAACCCTCACAGAGCACTCGATAAATTAAATATGTGCTTGGGAAATTGGAAAAAAAGAAATGAGTTCATTTTAAAGCAGCAAAGTAGTGCTATTTCTACTTCCTCATGTGAAATGTTCTTTAAGAAAAATAAGTTCTACACTAATCTAAAACCACAACTGTAGTTGGTGAGTTTCCAGCACTCTGTCATCCGGAGAAACTAGGCAAACAAACTTATTCATGCTTTAGAAAATATGCCCAGTCTGTTCATCTTGTCTTTTGTTTTCTTTTCAATTTAAATTCCTTAAAGGCAGACAGTGTTTTTAGAGTAATTTTACATGACAGATAGGACAGCATCCTACACATCTGTGAAATAAGACCTAGAGGCTAATATAATTTCTAACGTATGTTTTCATTATGCAAATAGTGTTTGTTGTAAAACACTAAGATAGATGCATTTAAAGTAGAAAACAAATTACCATGTAATCCCAAATCTGAGAATAACTATTGTTAACTTTTTTCTTTCTTTTTAATATATTTTATTTTGCTATTACAGTTGTCCCAATTTTCCCCACTTTGTCTCCCTCCGCCAAGTACCCCATTCCCTCCAGCAATGCCCCCATTAGCTCATGTTCATGAGTCATGCATAAAAGTTCTTTGTCTTCTCTAGTTCCTTTGTTCTTAACATCCCCCTGTCTATTCTGTAACCACCAATGTGCATTTTTTTTCCCCTTTCACATCCAGAAAATTAACCATTTAATTCCTGCCTTCAGTCAGCTTCTCAAATCATAATAATACAAAATTTTCTTTACATTATTCCAAAATGCCTACGTTAATTCATTTGAAGTATATATTGGATTTTGAAGAGTTAATACAAAAAATTTAAAATATGCCAATAGCTTACATAATTATTACATGTTAAATGATAGTATTTTAGATATATTATAGCAAGATTAAGCAGTTTTTTCTTATTTAATATTTACTTTACTTAGGAATGCAATTTTTGTGAAATATATCACAGAAATGGTATATTGCAGAACTCACTTTTGTGAAAGTTGTCCTAGAGACAGTGCCAAACCCATACTAAAAAATAAATTTGGTTTTTAAGTCAGATCCTCCCCATTGCCATAATACAACTCAACTTTATTTTAAGCTACTAGAACAACAACTTATTCTTATTAGAGTTTCCATCTTAAATAGTAGATTTATTTATTTGTTTATTTATTTAGGCTGTGCACAGGTCTTACTTCTTTCAATACCCTTTGTTTTTCCTCTACATGTGTTTTACAAGTTGAAGCCTTTAGAAATAATGGTACTTGCAGTACTCAGCCGATCCCCAGAGTAGAAGTTACTATGTCTATTAAGTTGAGGTAAAAAATAAACATCCCTAGGGTTTAAATAATTTTGTAGAATAGTATTCTAGCCATTTTTTGAATTTGTAGTTGAATTCCTATGTGGTCCTAAAGTAACCCCTGAACTATTTAAGAGTCTGTTGAGGTAGAGATTAAGTATGTTCACATTTCAGTAATAAAGTTTACGATAGCATTAATTCCTTTTCCTAAGCACCCCCAGTTTGAGGGGCCTTCATAACTGGAAATGTGTATTTCCACGATTTAGTTGAAAGGAATCTCATCTAATTTACATGCTAATATGAGAATATATATTGTCTATGTACACAAATCATATAGGTTAGTAGTTTGCTCCTTCCATCCAAATTGGTCTTCGTTCTCAGCATCTTTTCTAACCTAAAGATTGACTGATTTCTCAACACACCCATGACCAGTTGGTTGTTATTTAAAACATAAATAGCTAACGAAATCTATATATTACCCACAAATAAGCACATATTTTATAACAGTGAATAAGAAAGCATATCTTCTATGTAATATACATCCATATTTTCTTCCTTTTTTCTTCTTCCTTAACTGCATTCAATTTTTCTGAGTTATTGCAAGTAACCTGATTTTCCCATATTGTGAAATGATTCCAATCTAAGAAAACTTAACCTACAGTAATGGAGATACTAATAGCATAAAGAATTGTACCTTATTTAGTAAAATCTATTTATAACAAGATAACTTTAAAGCATTCATAAGTTAAAGTTGGTTCTCAACCATTCAGCTGCCCTATGTCTTTTGACTGGTGCATTTAATCTATTTACCGTTATACCTGTGTTCCTGTCTGTCTCTCTGTTTCTTCATCTTCTTAAAGCAGACCCTTTAGCATCTCTTGCAATGCTGGTTTGGTGGAGATGTATTCTTTTAGACTTCTTTTGTCTGGGAAGCTCCTTATTTCACCTTCCATTTTGAATGACAGCCTTGGTAGGTATAGTATTCTTGGTTGCAGGCCTTTGCTTTTCATTGCTTGAAATTTTTTTTTTTTTTTTTTTGCCATTTCCTTCTGGCTGGGTGTGTTTCTGTGGAGAAATCAGCTGATAACCTTATGGGAGCCCCCTTGTATATTATTAGCTGTTTCTCTCTTGCTGCTTTGAGGATTCTCTCCTTGTCTTTGAAATTTGCCATTTTCATGATGATATGTCTTGGAGTGGGCCTGTTTGGGTTCATCTTCCTTGGGACCCTCTGTGCTTCCTGAGTTTGCATGACATTTTCTCTCCTCAAGTTAGGGAAGTTTTCTGTCATTACTTTTTCAAAGAGGTATTCTATCCCTTGTTCCTCTTCTTCTTCTTCTGGTATCCCTGTGATATGGATATTAGTATGTTTCATGTTGTCCTGCAGCTCTCTTAAAACCTCTTCATTCTTTTTCAGTCTTTCTTCATTTTGTTGCACTGTCTGGGATTTTTTTTCTGCATTGACCTTTTTTCTGAATGATTTGATCCTCTGCTTTCTCTAGCCTGCTTTTGATTCCTTCTACTGTGTTCTTCAATTCAGAAATGGTATTCTTCATTTCCTCCTGACTCTTATTGATGGTGTCTGTGTCCTTTTAATGCTTGCGTAGTTCTCTGTAAGTTCTTTGTAGTTTCCCTGGAGTTCTTTGTAGTTTTCTTTGAACTTGCTGAGCTCATTGAGCTTCTCTATCATCATTATTTTGAATTCCATGTCTGATAGTGTGCTTGCCTCTATTTTATTGTGCACTCTTCCTGGGGATTCCTCCTTTCCATTTGCTGAGGGTTTCTTTCTTTGTCTCTCTATTTTAGGTGGCTCTTGTTTATTTCTGCCTCTTAGATTGGTCTGCTTTGACTTACTGTCTTAGCGATGTGACCTTCTGTGGTATAGAGGTGCACATTTTTAATCCCTGGATCTGTGCTTGGTGTCCCAGTCTGGACCTAATCAGCCAGTTGCAAACTACCAGCGATCCACTGTCTTTATCTCCTTTCATTGTTAATCCAATCAGTCTGATCAGTGGTCAGTTTCAGGCACCTCTGGGTGGGGCAGATGAATTCAGTTGTTAATCCAGTCAACCTGTGATCTGAGATCTGAGGTGGGGTTTAGGCACTGCTGGGTAGGGTGGATTAATTCCTATGGATGGGGCTTCCCTTCAGGCTCCCCCCTTTTGGAGAAGAGTGGTCTGCCTGCTGTATGGGGGATGGGTCAGCACTGGACTCACGGGCTGCTCCCTCAACTCTCCCCCTAAAGCCACTGACCCAAACCCTCCTTAAGTGTCTCTACTCCACTATGCCCTTTCTCTGCTGGAGCCCAGGGTAGGTGGGTATCTCTGTATTTTTGTGTGTGGTCCCTTTAAGAACTCGGTCTCTCTGTCAAGCCAGCTGAATCTGGTGGCTCTTTGCGTTTCACAGCTGGGTGCTGTTTTACTCTCAGCTGTGTTGCTGTAGGCTGCTGAGCCCAGTTGGTGGTGGGTTTAGATCCCACCCTTCTCAAGTGGAGCCCCCAGCTGCTGAGATGTTTCTCCATCTCTTCAGCTGCTGCCCGTGAGAGCCCCACCAACCCTCTCGGGTTTCCTCGATTCCTACAGGTCACACTGTGATGAATCAGCTCTTATGTTCTGTCCGTGGTAATAAGGCTTCTCTCCAGCTGGTGTTCTGTTGGTTATTCTGGATGATTTCTCCCTAATTAAGTTGTAATTCCAGTTTGGTGTTGGGAGGAGATTGGTGTAGTTCCACTTACTCCTCTGCCATCTTGGTTTTTCTCCATTGTTAAATATTTTAAATTTGAAATGTAATTTTAAAAATATATATACAAATATGTATGTAAGTAAAAAAGTTGATGTTGTTTAACATAAATATGACCGTGTCATATTACTGCTTTATAATTATATATGAATGCTAAACAGTACACTATTAGCACCATATTTAGAATTTGATTGTAATTTTCCAACTGAAGTTTCAGATTGAATTAAAATTATAAAAATCTTAGTATCTATATTAAAAATCTTTTTAACTAGTTAAAATTTTAGTAAATTAGTTTTAAGATACGCTGCTGTGTAAAATGTTATTTTATCACCCTGCACCATCTTTTTGTGAACTGTTTATATTTGAAAAGCGATATAGATAAAACTTATTAAAACATCAAAAACAAGGCCAATTTTCATTAATGAATTTCATATTTGTATCATTTCTCCCAAAGGTCACACCATGGCCCTAGAAAGTATTTGTTATTCATGTTACCTATTATAAAAGGATAAAGAGCAATTAAATTAGATCTCCTGGTATTTTACTTGTAAATTCAAAAAAATCTGTCTCATATCCAACTTTAAACATTTTCATTTAAAAATGGGTATGGTGGCCCTGGCTGGTGGGACAGTGGATAAGGCGCCAGCCTGCGAACCTAAAGATCTCTGGATCGATTCCCAGCCAGAGTACGTAACCGGGTTGCAAGCCAGGTCTCCAGCCAGGTCTGTAGCTGGAGGCAGGTGAAAGGCAACCATACATTGATGTCTCTCTCCCTCTCTGCCAATCTCCCTTCCTCTCTCTCTAAAAATAATAAATAAAATCTTTTTTAAAAAGTTATTTTAAAGAAGAAATAAAATAAATAAAAATAAGTATGGTAGAAAGAATACTAATTAGAATTCTAATATTTGAATTCAGGTTCCGCATTTACTAGCTGTGTGCTATTAACCAGGTTACTGAACAACTCCAAGCGTCAATTTCTATATTTAAAAATCTGTATTATAATATTTACCTCAACATTATTTAACAAAAATTAATATATGTAAAACACCTTTGAAATGTATGTGAAACATCTTTAAGAGTGTTGCTTATAGTAGATGGACGTTGAATAAATGAGACAGATTTAGATTTGAAACTAGGTCCTAAAACTATATAAGCCTCCATTTTATTTTTTCTCAAATGGGTATAAAAGTATCTTGGCACTTACACTTTGGAATAATGAACCCTTACCTTAATGGTAATCAAGTTATTCAGATGCACATGTTGAGAAGATAAGTAGGCCTGTTTAATTGGTATAAGAGTGGATGGCACATGGAAGGGCACAGTAGAAGATATGGCTGAAATAGAGCAATACAGTGGGGTTTCATCATGGAAATTGCTGAGTGCCAGCTAAAGACTTTTGTACATTTTTGAAGGAGAGGGTGACACTGGCAGAGCTGTACTACAGTCATGTGCTGCATAATGACATTTCAGTCAATAACAAAATGCATATATTGTACAACAATGGTGTACCATATACCCCAGGAGTGTTATAAGGTTATACCACCTAGGTTTGAATAAGTACACTCTGATGTTCACACAATGATGAAATCACCCAATGATGCATTTCTCAGAACATACTTCTATTGTTAAGCAGCATATGACAATATAGGAGTAAGTAACGTGGGAGCAGTTTGGTAGGATGGATTGAAAGGGAGAAATTGGGGCCCTGGCTGATTGGCTCAGTGGATTGAGGACCAGCCTGCAAACCCAAGGGTTGCTGGTTGGATTCCTAGTCAGTACATATAACCAGGTTGCAAGCCAGGTCTCCAGCCAGGTCCCAAGCTGGAGGCAGGTGAAATGCAACCATACATTGATGATTCTCTCCCTTTCTTCCTTCCTCCCTACCTTCCCCTCTCTCTAGAGATAATTAATAAACTCTTAAAAAAAAAAAAGAAAGAAAGAAAGGGAGAAATTGGTGGCAGTGAGATCAAGCAGCTGTGTATATTTGCTTACGTGTAGTTTTGATGTGCCAGGCAGCGATTAAAAAATCATAGTGCAGTAATAGTACAATGTAATTTACAAACTTTTATCTCCTAAATATCACAGCCTATTAGTTTTTTTTATTTTGGGTGTGTGTGTGTGTATGTGTGCACATACTCAAGTATCCTGTTTTTTTCCACACACTCCTTGGAATGCCTAACAAAACCGAAGAAGACAATACTGCTTTTTGTCATATAACTACACTAATGTGTTCTTGCCTTTCTTTCCTCTGTAAAGCATTCAAGTAAAATCTGTTGATTTTTATATTTGCCTTGTTATTTACAGGCCTTGATAAATATATTAAGAAAATCAAAGTATTTTTATGTTAAATAGTACATAGTATTTTTATTAAAGATATTGGACATTTAATTTCTCTTGTATGTGTACTTAAGAACTCCAAAAATCAATAAAAAAGATAGCAACACAGTTTCAGTAAGCTATATATAAGTAGGTATTTTCACAGAAAAGGAAATGAAACAATTCATAAATATGAAAATATATTTAATATCTTCCATAATACAAGATGTATGGAATAAAACTATACTGATACATTATTTTTACTTACCATAATAGCATATATTTTTCTTCATATATATTTAAGCATATAAGAAATAAGATAAATATTTACTGTAGCATTTTTATAATATAAAAAAATTGTAAGTAACTTAACTGTTATTTATTCAGTGGACTACTATGGAACCATGAAAAAGAATGCAGCCACCACTCATATATATTTATGTGAAATGATGCTCAAGATACATTATTAAATGAAAAATGTGAGATGCATAATAGTGTGTATAGCATGTCTTCTTTTGTGCTATAAAAATTATGTGTAGACAGAAGAATGCCTGAACCAGTCACTTCAGCCATCCTGTTGGATTTTAACTATGTATACTATGGTACACATGACATTTCAGGTGGATGTACACTATTACAAACCCCAGTAGGCTATTCTTTCTAGATATGGATATTAAATGTTCTGGACCACATATTAGCAGTGTAGGCTCTCCCTGATCTTTGTATCAATACCAAACTAGATGCACACCAAGCCTTCTTTCATCTTCATCCAATTATGGTTTCTACTAGGCCTTCTAAGAATAAGGTCTCCTCGGCTCTTCTCACTAACAAATAATACAAGATGGAACTCTCTGAATGAAAAGTCAGGTCATTTGCCTAAGGCCAGTGGCAGCTATAATCCCCTAAAGTATAATTCAGGGCCCACTGGAGGCTGTAAACATCTTTCTGATGGTCCAAGAACAAATAATTAAATGTATATGAGGTCTGTTCCGAAAGTATCGAGCCAATATCAATATAATTAAAACAGTGTAAACAGCCAGTACTTTTGGGATGGACCTCATATCTTCAGGTCTTATGGGTTAATGACTATCACGTTTTATGTATGACTAAGGATTTCTTATGGTTAACCTGTTATAAGTGTCAGAGTTGGGTTTGAGTGCTTGAAACAGAAAAATAATAAATAATGGCTTAACCAAAATAGAAGTTAATTTCACTTTAGGAAGTCCACAGGTATTCTGTCCAGGGCTAGCGTGACACATCACAGAGTCAGAAACTCTGGTTCCTTCTGTTATGTTGTCCCACTGCATGTACAGTCTGGTTATATCCTGTTTCAGTATTGAGTACTATAGCTCGCACTAACATTCTTGCTTATGTTAGCCAGAACTTAGTTACATAGCCACCTTGTTTAAAAGGGAGGCTGAGAAATGTAATCTTTATTTCAGCCAGTCATTAATCTAATTTAAAAATAGGAGATGTTCCCTCTAAGGGAGAAATGAAAAATATTTAGGGACTAATATCATATTTTGCCACTCCTGTTGTTACTGGGGAGAGGCCCGAGTCAGGCCTTCATTCCCCCCAACTGAGCTTGTTCCTTGGTTCTTGTGGTTCTTGCCTTGCTCCCAGGAGATCAATTCAAGCAAAAGACAATACAACACGTTAGTGGAAATAAGATAGCAAATTTATTTATGAAACACATAACAAGCACAAAGGTGCAAGCAGGTATATACCTGGCTAGTCTGAATGCCCCATGTATAGAGGAAATAATTTCATTATTAAGTTTATGAGTAAGTTTACTCTATACTCTTGAGCCAAGACTACAAGTGGACACTCAACTAACCTAAATGCACTGACTGTTGGGGTTCAGGGGTTATATGCCTTAGCTACCTTCTAGGTACCTCTCCTTCTTTTCCTTCTAAACCTTGACAGTAATGTACAGCTACGAAGACTTTCTTTCTCAACTAGTAAAGGCTCTTTTGCTTAGTTCATGAAATTGCTAAAGAGGCTTCCTTTCTCAGAACAGTCTCAAGGACTCCCTTGCTTATGTGCTTTCTTTGCTTGTGATGTTGGGAATGGACCGCAGTCTTATCTGACTGGACTCAGGACTGGTGAATCAACAGGTGCAACATGGCTCCCTCCTCCTCCCTGCCTTAGTTTACTAACTACCCTACTTCACACTGTTAAATGATTGGTTAAGAGTTACTCTAATTTTGTATGTTTAAACAGCTTGTTTTTATAATTTTCAACATTCTACTTTGAAATCTGCCAGACAATATGGGACAGGACTAGAAAGTTTCTGAATATACGCACCCACAAATCATTGGAATTCCTGATTTTTCAAAAAGACTGTGTTACTATCAGCACATTTTTAATGAAAAATCAGTGTCAGTTTCTCTTCAGTTCTTTACTACTGTGGTTCCTCCATCCCATCAAATATGGAAACAGATGAGATAGGTCAGTGACAAGGTTCTTTTTCTCTTCCTTGGTTGCCTAAAAGTGAGAGACGGATGTGTTTATTGACCACTGCCTTTCCAAGTGGGTACTTCACATTTACACTCATGTTGTTCTGCTTGTAGGCAGGCCTGTGGTTAACCAAAGGTAGTTGTTAGTCTCAGGAGAGAAGAATAGAGGGTCAGAAAGCTCCTGTCTGCTCTTTCATATGGCTGATTTTCCCGTCTTTGTTACTGCTCCTGAGTATTCACCTAGAAAACCAATGAGATGAGATCTTTGGTCTTGTCTCCCTCAACTCCCTCCAAGTCTCCACAAAGACCCGGGCTGACTCTCCCAAGTTTGTCCTGGTAGCCAATCACTTGAACTTGAGCTGCTTGTTTTCTTATTCATAAAAACTGTAGGGCCATTTTGTTTTTCCTCAAAGATATTTCATGACCCGAGTTTTAGTCTAAATAATGAAAACTGGTAAAGCTTTATATTCAGTGAACATTTACCAGCTTATTTTGTGGAGAGTTTGATTTTACTTCAGGTTTTTAAAAAATTTTTTCTTAACCTATGACTTCCATTTGAAAGTTCTTATGTGAGACTCAAATACATCTGTGTCCTTAAGATTTCAGAGCGCTACCCCAACATCTGCTTAAGGAAATGAGAAGAAAAAGGTACCATCCTGGCACTGCATCCTCAGTAGCTGGATATTTCCTTTTGGAACCTCTCTACTTCACTGCTGCCCGTTGGTTCCTGAACTCAGCTTTGGGAGCCAGAAAAGGCAAAATGTCATGACTCTTTCCACAAATCATTCTGCACTCTGGTTCTTCTCCCTTCAAAAACTCCTAAACTTTGAATTTTTTTGAACACATCAGGCCTTTGACATCACTGCGCTTTTCCCAGACTTTTCTCTTTGCTTTTTCTTTTCACTCTTCTTTTTTCTCAAGATAACCTAAATTTAAAATAAAGCTCAAGCCACAGTGAAGTTAGTTACTATAACCTGCTTTTAAAATTCAGCCCAAGTACACCTTTGTAAAGAAGCAGCCAACCTGTTGTTCATGCCTAGACCCTGGGACCTCCTCTATTTATAGCACTCATATCACCAATCCCATCTAAACAGAGTATTGTACTTCTGACCTCCGGAGCTATGTGGCACCCAAGGCACAGAAAAGTGAGATGTCTTTCCCAGGGCCTCACACAGCTGTTGGGAGGTGGCAAAGCAGGAGGTTAAACCCATATAGTATGGCTTCATGTTGCCTTGCCTCTATTGACTTGAGTCACCATTGCATGCTGGGCTAGACCTATGAACATTCATAAACAAGAACGGGATTATGGAAATGGACAGTGTACTGGAATGATCCTAATTAGAGCCTACATTGAAAACAATAAATGGAACAGCTGTACAGGACATGAGGCACTTGGAGAAATTTGAATATGGCAAAGCTGGGTTAAGCCCAGAGCTTTCTGTCACTTTAAAACTAGCAGACTTGACTTTGCACTGTTACCAGCACTTAGAGCATAGAGAGGGAGTCTGAGGAGAGTGTGGCTGGGCAGCTTGCCTTTGTCATCTCCCAGACTCATTACCCCCTCCTTGCCAATTACAAAGAACAAATAAAGTGTAGTTTTTAAATTCTCTAATTATATGGTACTGTGATGAAATCTTTGCTTCCCCATATACCACTCTCCCTCCAACTCTTTGAAGTCAAGAAACTTTTTATTCATCTTTATATTCTCAATGCCTAACACGTAGGTACTCCGCAAATGTTATGAACTAAATTATTAATGGGCCAAAGGGAAAATGGTAATAGTAATGGAAAACAAAACATTTTCTTATGCTTTTTCTATGTACTAGGTTCCCTTTCATAACAAAAGTAGTTTTCTGAAATGCTGAACTTTTTACCGTTTTCACCCATGTTTAATTGAGCTAAATAAAAATAATAATAATCAGAAATCTGAGTCTGGGGTTAACTTAGCTGTGCCTATAATTTAACAAAATTTATGTAGCCCAAATTTTGTAGCATTTGAGTATTATTAAGACTCTTTATATTTTGCTTATTACTATGATAATAACAGAATATTTTGTGTTGTTGTTGAAAGCATCTTACGTTAGAGAGAAAAGATTTTTTTAAGATTATTCCATCTCCCTTTTTGAAAGCTGCTATGGGAATACCTCCAGCCTGAAGATCCTCTTCTGATACTCTTTTTATCATCTCTTTTTCTCACAGTTTAGAGCTTAAAGTGAGATTTTTTTTTTAAGTGTGTTTTCCTGGCATCTCATGTTTAACAGTGTCAGGGGTTTGTGTCCCTGGAACGAAAACTGTTTCTTCAGGGCCTTTTTTCTCTCAGCCTCCAGTGAAAAGAGGGGCGAGGCGAGCCAGTAGCTTACCACAAAGCAATGCCACCACAAAGGAAAGATTAAGGGTTTAGAGAGAGGTCAATGTGGGTTTTTCTCTAACTAAACACTTTCCTAAAGTTTCCTTGTGGAAAAATAATGAAGTCATCTCAGAGTTTTTAAAGAATTTTTATTTCTTTTTCACCGTCTGCATTCGCTTGTCTTCTCAGCATGGATGTTTAATCTTCCTAGGCTTTGTGAATTGGCCCAAATGAATAAGTGGTGAGCTGTCTCTCTAGGAGCTAGAGGCTTATTCTAAGGGCCTAATCACTGAGTAAACACATCTTTGCCCTCCCTCTCACAACTGGGATATAATAGTCGAGATTCTAGCACAGTAACCTGGATATTGCAGGGACCAATGCTTTGAAATGCAGAATGGTTGATCCTCCAAAACAGACAGTGCCTGATCTTCGCCTGCCTCTTTCTTCTTTTTTAAATTAAATATTGCCAAAGAGATGCTGTTTTATTGCTTGATATTGTGCATTAGTGCCCTGGATTTCCAAGTTTAGTTTCAGTCAACACTGTCAGCTGCACTTATAGGGAACTCTGCATGTTGGGCTTCTTAGTAGCCTCTCCAGCACATGTGTGTTTGGTTTGGAAGAGCATTTAAATTAAATCAGTGAGATAGCAATGTAAATCGTTAATCTCTTTCCCAAAGTCTAAATGTTCCATTTCAGTGTTCTTGAGAGAAGTAGGCATTTTAAAGATTTAACCGTTGCCATTGTTTGGTTAGAAATACGCTGATTTCAAGTGGATTGCTCTCTTGTTCCCAGTCTCATTAAATGTAGTTGCTGAGATACGATCAAGCAGAATTAAAGGTTGACATCCCTCTGTCTATTCAGCTAGAGAGCTCCTAAGAAGAGGAACTCTGAATTTGTTAGTGCTGCCAGGTTCAGGTTCCTTTCCCCAAAGCAGCAAATTTCTAGATTCATTTACTAAAAGTGATTTGGCATTGCTGCTGCCATTTGGTGTCTTTGCATGGGGAGGAGGGGATGGAGTTGTTGTTGAAATCAGCATTCAAGTGTCTTTCATCAGACTTACTGAGATCTGTGCTAGCTTAGGGATGCAAAGAAGAGTGAAAGACACCAGACCCAAACCTTACACTTGAGAGTCTTTGTCTAGAGGGAATACTGGTCAACAGCTGTAATACTAATGGGAAGATAGGGGCCCAGAAAAGGAAGCTCTTTACTCTGTCTAAGGGAATCAGGGAAGGTTTCACTGAGGCCTTTGCTTTGAGCCTTAAAGGACGAGTAGGAATTTATCAAATAAATATCTCTCCAATAATGTATCTTGTTACAAACTTCCTAGAAGCCAACTACCGTTATCTGTAGATTTCCACATAGAGGAAGAATTCTGAGTCTTTCATATTTACCCTGCTTCCTGCTGGGCCTGACAAAAAGGGTATTTCAACAAATGCTTGTAGAGTGAATGAACAAATGACCTGAAACATGGCTAAAGCTACTGTTGGAGTCGCTGAGCTACTTGTATTTAGAAATCCTGTTCTTATGCCCATTACGTGTCTCTGAGGCCCCAGAACCACTGATGTATGAGCAGTGGCCAGCCTGGCATCTTCACATTGGATAGGCACTTTAAGCCTTGCCCATAGTGTTAGCGATTTTATTAAAGAAAGAATGCTAGGTTTTAATCCCAGATGTACTGCTCACTTAACTAGTTATGGAATTTAAGACAAGTCAGCTTTCTAAGCCTAAATTTCCTCGTATGCTAGTAAAGTTAAGAATACCATTTTACACATTTATTCTGGGGACTAAAATAGATAATGGCTGTGTAACTAATTGCCGTCTCTTCATAGTAGATACTTTTGGAATCTTAGTCTACCTATGTGGCTGCCTTCATCTAGTACAAAGATTACATTTGAAGAATATATTTTTTTTATTATAATTATTATAATTTGGATTATTTATCAGGTAATTCCATCAGATATATTCATCAGACTTCATTAACCTTTCATCAACATAAGCTTTATATTTTTCTATAAATGTTCTTTGTTTAGTATTTCACACAACTTTTTTTTTTTTTTTTTTTTTTTTTTTTTTTTTTTTTTTTTTTTTTTTTTTTTTTTTTTTTTTTTTTTTTTTTTTTTTTTTTTTTTTTTTTTTTTTTTTTTTTTTTTTTTTTTTTTTTTTTTTTTTCATTACCATCACATCCTTATTTAATATGAGGGGAAAGACCCTGAGATTCCTTAAAATTTTTCTTTGCCAGAATTTCAGATTGGTTTTTTGTGCATTATCTTTACTATAAAATTTTATCTTCCTATTTTCTAATAATTGACTCTTCTTAAAATCAGCTTTTCTGCAAGGTAGCACCAGGAGTCAGTTAACAATTTAGGCTCTTTAGTCGCCGTTGTTGTTTTGAAGGATGATATGTTGCAATATACATATGTTGCTCAACTTTAATTTTTAGTTTCAATTATTTTATTGAATGTCCAACTACGATGGGGCACTTAAAAGACCAAATGTCATTTCTTGAAAGCAAATTTTATCAGGCAAGAAGGAATAATTTCCCATATGAAAAACTACATTGGACATTTTTTGAAATACAAACTGGAGAGAATTCATGTAAAGTGAACACTTTTCTATCCTTTCAAATGGCAATTAGATGTTATATGGTCTTAAATAAGGATTTAAATACGGGAACACATAAAAGCTTTGAAATTACCTATAGAAGTAAAAACAAAACTTCATTTCAGATTTTTACCTTTCAAGCAGACTATTCAGTTTTTAGATTAAAAACATTGAAAATATATGAGTTTGACATTCAATCTTAATTAGTTTCTTTATACAGTTGTACTTCATAATTAATTTTTTCTTATGAAGTATGTATTATGAAGAATGGAAAATCCATATTATTTAAAGAAAATGTAATTATTTTGCAATTTCTGCTTGAGATAGGCTTACACATGTTAACAGGGACCTGTGGCAGCAGTTGTAAAATGGAACATAACAATCCTAGCCTCTTTAAAGTGTAAGGAAGCAAATTTTTTAGGAACTGCTTTAGGAACTCCATGTGTTGAGTACTCTTAGGAAATAGCATTTAATTTTGTTTTTGCTGCTTATATTGATTGATTATGCCATTCTAAAATTTAAGAAACTTTACATTAGTGGACATTTTAACTCATCAGTTTTTTTTTCTTCCTTTTTCAGAGAAAGCTTCTCGCTATCTACCTCCACCATGATGAAAGTGTATTAACCAACGTGTTCTGCTCACAGATGCTTTGTGCTGAATCTGTTGTCTCTTATCTGAGTCAGAATTATATAACCTGGGCTTGGGACCTGACAAAGGATGCCAACAGAGCAAGGTAATGTTGTTCACAGGTTATAGTTGGGCTTTTATTTTCTTTTACATCATCACTGTGTTTGGTTTCTTATTATCATAAACATTTCCATCCTCAGCATTAAGGTCTCTACCATTATATTTAATTAGACATAAGCTATTTTTTGTAGCTAACATATGCAGTCACAATCATGAATTCCTTAGCTTATAGATTTCTTAAATTTAAGGATAACTGGAAAACCAGAACCAAAATACATCATTTTCATCTTTTAATATCTCCTTTAGATATAGTGCATTTCTTTGTACTGTATGTTCTAATGTTGTAATATATTATTAAATAGAGAAAAATCTGTTTTTAAATAATGTTTAGAAAAGGAAAGGCAAGTCTAACATAATCCTACTCGTAAGAGTAGTTTTTAATAATTCCAGTGAGGAAGGCAGGACATTGTGGACCAGTCCAGTGGAGTTGGTAATAGCTTAACTCTAGCATATGCTAATTGATGTGATCGCTTTATTGCACACATTATTTTGCACACACCCATATTCTCAATAGGAAAAAATACCCTTTTCTAGCTGTCAGGGTAAGTTTACTTAGTTTGTTAACCATAATATCTGTAAGTGATGAATAATTCTTCATGTTTTGCCTATTTGCATTTCCCATCTGAAATATATTTCATTATACTTAATTACACATGTGGCCATAGCATCCGTTGATACCACTTTGGGTGTGTTAACACAATCATAGCCATAGGCTGCTGGTTAATGAACAAGGAGATTAAATTAATTCATTTAAGACAAGTCTGCTATAATTACCTAATTTAAACAATTATAGAGCAGTTAGAAATTAAATCGTCTGATTTGTCTTTTTGTTATTTTGTGGCTCACTGAAGTTTTGCCTATCATTCAGACTTTGTTTCCTTAACATGTGAAGTGAAAGAATGTTGAAGCAATTCCTTCATCTAATATTTCATCTCTGTAAGCAAATGGTTAGGAAATTTCATAAGATGACTTCGTTCTGCCTTGGAAATGTCTCCTGTTATACGTAAAGAACCTTTAGCACCTGTATTTGTTTAAATTAAGTCAGGCAGTTTTTCATACTCAGTTAAAGGTGATGAAAAGCGGTGCCAAAAATAGATAAAAATGCAGCATCTAAGGTCTTTCATGAGGCAAAATACATAGTACTGGAGACTTGGCTAAATCTTTCACCATTCACTGGCAGTAAGGAATCTCCTCCTTCCCTTTTATCCACAACTTGATGGAGAAGGAAACACTATTTCTAAACCATCTGTAGTGGCTAAGTTCAGCAGGCTACCTGCTGTTATTTTGTTCTATCCTCCATTTAATTCCTTAGTTCCTTTATTTTACAATGACAAAAAATTGCAGTGTAGTTTCTTTTGAAAAATAGTGTTTGAGGATTTTTTTTTATGACTGGCAATCAACAGCCATGTAATTGCTTTGTTATGTTTTACTAAAGAAGTCTGTTAAGTAGCACAACTTTGATACACTAGTAATAAGAGTTTGCAGGTTACAGAGACACCTGTGGTGACCAAAGCGACAGAAGCTGCTTATTAGAAAGAGCCAGTACAGCTGTGTCCTATTAACTCCTTATGACACGTTTTTAAAAACACAAAATAAAGGCCTTGTTTAAGGCTTTAGTGCTGTTTCTCAATGAATTGCAGAACTGACTATGAAGTATGATAGGATATTTCACTCTATGTTATTAAAAGCCTGGCATCCTGTTATCATGAGAAGAAAAAGAAGTGATATTAAAGGCTGAAAATAGAAATATCTAGGAATTCAATTTAATAAACAGAAAGAATGTAACTTTCTGGGATTTAAAATACGAGGCATCCTTATTAAAAATCAAGTTCTATCCATATAACAAAAACTATTTTAAGGTAATTATTACATTTCTTTCTACAAAGTAACAAAATTATGTAGCTACTTTTCATGTGTAGCTTCTCATTATTACTGGTAAGGCAAATAGGAAAATACACATTGTACAAACCTAAGATGAAAATTCATTGGAATGGCATATTCCTAAAAGAGAGTTAAAGTGGGTTTCCTTTTAACATATGAAACTGTAAGAGAATGAATGAATTAATTAATTAATTAATTTGACTGATGTAGTGCCCCAAGAAAGGGTTTTACTTGAACTGTAAGTTTCTTACCACCTATCATAGAATCATCTAAATAGAGTTATCTAAAAAATAATTGAGCTCTATCTCTGTGGTCATTAATGGATTTTTACCCCCATATTTATCCAAAGGTGTTTGTCATAAAAATTGATTGCACCATACATGTGATGTTATTACCACTAACAAAATCTCAAATTTTTAATTCAATAGAAGACTGCTAAGCTAATATTTTTTTATCAGTATGCTGCATATCAAAAGTTGTTACGCTAACGCTCAAAAAACTTGCAGTGTAGTAGGCAAGACAGACATGGAGCTATATGTAACATGAAGTATGTGCAAGGTGCTTTGAGAGTATAAACGAACTTCATAGTGAGTTGCTCTACCTGGAGGCCAGGGAAGGACCTGAAAGAGAGGACACACAGAAAGATGAAATTAGAATTTTACTTTTTCTATTTAGAGATTTATATTTTAGCAGCATTTCAAGTTTATTAGGTTGCAGACATTTGTTATTCTTACTAAAGGATATTGGTATTTTAAACCCCATCATTAGGTACCTGAAATGAAGGGTCAGTTGTTTCCAGCAACGTTCAAAGTAGCTGCAAACTGTTCCCAAGAAATTGCAGACAGTACCTGATTTACATGTAACATATACATAGCATTGTATTAAGTTTTATGTACAGTATCAGTGTTCACAGACAATTCTATTGCCTGTCAATATTAGCTTTTGAACTGGATGCCCTTGGGTGCACTATTTCAGGTAACTGTAAACTTCTTCTGCTGGGCTGACAGGTACTTGTCAGCCTTAACAGTCAATGATAGTTTTCCACCTTAATCTTCAGCAAGAGTTAATTGACTTAAAGTTTTCATTATTAGTAGCTGTCTTCACCTGCTCTTTCCATGTCAGTAATTAGCCGTATTCACAGTGGCTTACCCTTCATTCTAAACTAGTTAGTAGTTCGTGCCTGGCGGAAGCCTAGCTAACCCTGTTACTCTAACCCTAAATTCCCATTGGATCCAGCAAATAGAGCCCAGGTGTGAGGCCTGCAGGGGAGACACAAGGCGGGTTCATTTACAGCTGCTACCCCAGGAACAGATATGGAATCTGCAGAAGTAGCTGAAAAAACAGATGTACATGTTGTGGTCAGGGAACTGAGACTTCCAGAGAGCCTTCAATGCTAGTCTTCCATACGAGTTCCCCAAATTTCTCTATCCCCTTTGTGCTACGTTTTCCTTCCATTACTTTTAAAGGAAATGTATCGCCATCCCAAACATCCCAGGTCAAGGGCTTAATTAATGCTTTAAAATAAAGGTTCCGAAACACCAGGAGAATTTATCATTTTTTCCCTGGTTTGTTTTGTGAAGAGAGAGGAGAGACGGTGAGGAGGAACCCCTCCTGTTCCATGATTACATCCTACCCACTCATTTTCTCCTTTTCTCCTCTGCTTTTGATTTTTAGTGGCAGTCTTAACAGAATGTCAAGATCAATTTGCAGCATGGTTTAACTCAAGGTTTGTGTTCTGCCAGCAGCAATTGTCCCTGCAAACAATGCCATGTGTTCTTGTAACTTCAGAAGCTTTTAAAAGGATCATGGCAAGGGCAGCGTCTAATGACTTTATTAGTGTAGGGTTTCAAATGGGCTCAGTAATTGTTCATATCTCTTTGTCAGCAAGTCATAATTACTGCTCAGCATTGTCCAAGGGTGCACTTGTGAATAGTTTCCTAGTAGTACTGAAAGGAAGAGAAGGAGGGAAATGATAAAAGGTGATGGCCTTTTATGATTAAGAGTAAGCTAATCTGTATAGATATAGATATAGATGATGGCTAAACTGTTTATAATGCATTCTTTACTTTTTTAAAGATTTTATTTCATTATTTTTGGAAAGAGGGGAAGGGAGAGAGGCAGAGAAGGAGAGAGACATCAATGTATGGTTGCGTTTCACCTGCCTCCAGCCACAGACCTGACTGGAGACCTGGTTTGCAACCTGGTTATGTGCCCTGGCTGGGACCTTTGGGTTCGCAGGCTGGCACCTTATCCACTGTGCTACCAGCCAGGGCCTCATTCTTTACTTTTTTAAAGATAGATTATCCTCTTTAAAATGTCCTTTAAAGTAATTTTAAATTACCAGAATATAAGGCTTTTTGTACTCTGATTTGGATACTTCCCACACTCCTTCCTAGTACCACAGTCATAACTGCCCAATGGTATAGGTATTATGTCTGAATCAATCATTTGTGTGAAAATATTTTTTTTTCAACATTAATATAATTAATGCTATTCAGGAAATATGCATTTAACTCAGATAAAATACTCCATGCATTTTCTTAGTCTGTAAAAACAGTTGCTAGAAAAGAGCAGTACAAAGGTGATACCGTTAACAAGATAGTTCAAAAGAACGGCATTGTAAATGTTTATCAAATCTTATTTTTCTCATGCACTAGATCTTGTTAATTCACTGGTATTCTGTCCTTACCAGTTTGTGATGATCTAGTCAGTGTGAACTTACAGAGACGTAACTAAGGAATCATCTGCCTCTTTCACCAATAAAGGCAGCTTCTTTACCCTTAGAACTGTCCTCCCAAGTTCATGTCATTTAGGAGCTTCTTTGAGAGTATCATTAGCTAGCAGCAAGACTATCATCACTGCTGCTTGTTACAAAACAAAACACATGGCCCTGGCTGGTGTGGCTCAGTGGATAGGTCCTGGCCTGCAAACCCAAGTGTTGCTGGTTGGATTCCCAGTCAGGGCACATAACCAGGTTCCAAGCCAGGTCTCCAGCCAGGTCCCCAGTGGGAGGCAGGTGAAAGGTAACCATACTGTGATGTTTCTCTGTCTTCCTCCCTCCTTTTCCCTCCCTCTAAAAATAATGAGCAAAATCTTTTTTTTAAATGTTTTGATCTAAAAATAAATAAAAATAAAACCACATAACAACTGAACCATTAATTAATCAACTACAGTGTGTCAGACTCTATATATGAACCCAGCTTATTCAACCCTCACTGTATGTATTACTTAATCATAATTCTGAAATGTAAATTGCAAAGGTGCAATTTCACGTGTGAAGAAACTGTCTTTGGCTGAGAGATGTTCTGTACCTAAGGCCATGCAAATGGCTGTATCAGATGTAAATCCCAAAGTTACCTATGCTTTTCTGCTACGTAACGCTTCATTTCCCATGACCTTGGTTGGCTGGATTATTCAATAACAAAAATTATACTGTCTAACAATGCAAAGCCCTATAAGGGGATATAAGAAAAGTATAACGCATGAACCTTTTGCTCAGATAAAAAATATGGGATTCAACAAATGTTAAAGTTGAACCCAGTTATTCACCTTCTCTGTGTACTTGCAGTTGAACTTGCTAAAGAAAGATCACACTGATTTTTTAAAGATTAAACACAAACTTTAAACAAATACATGATAATGCTGAACAAATCTACATGTGATTTTCTAGCTGATTCTGTTTCCCTGAGTGAGCTGTCTTACTCCATACTACTCCTTGTTCACAAAAAAAAAAAATCTTATGTTCTCTAGTCTCCTTCCCATCTGCCCTCACAAGCTGATTGAGAAAACAAGTTATCCTACAGAAATGACCTTAATATTCTGTCCTTCAAGTCTCCATCTAAATGTTTCCTCTTCAACTGGCCGATATTATCAGCTCTGTGGATTGGCACTGGTCTGTGAATTCAAGGGTTGCTGGTTCGATTCCCAGTCAGGGCAGGTAACCAGGTTGCAAGCCAGGTCTCCAATCTGGCCCCCAGGTAAAAGGCAATCATACATTGATGTTTCTCTCCCTTTCTTCCTCCCTCCCTACCCTTCTCTCTAAAAAAAAATAATGAATAAGATCTTTTTAAATAAATAAAAAATAAATGTTTCCTCTTCAGAAAGGCCTTTCTAGAGAAGGCCTCCACCATTAATCTCTTTCATAGTACTCTCTGAGAATTTTTCATAATAAGCTATTATTTTTACTTACATAAAAACATTTTTTTCCCTAATTCTTCCACTGGATATAAGGTTCAGAAAGGCAAGAATTGCATTGGTCTTTTTCACTGTTATTTCTTACTACATTCTCAATAATTAGTTGTTGGATGTTATAAGAATGCCTGAGAGCATAATGGTTAAGAATACAATTGACTTTTGGATTTAATCAGACTAGAATTGGAATTCTAGCCATACCACTAGACCACCATACATTGGGCAGGTTGCTTAAACCCTCTTAAGTTGCCATTTCTGTATTGGAAATTGATGATAAAAACCACATCCCTCAGACATATTAGAATTGAATGGGTTAGTTGATTTTTTAAGTTGGGCACTATGTATATTTTTTATTTCATTGTCTCAGACATGTGTGAAAATGTTGATAGGACAAAGCCAAGTTGTAAACTGAGGTCCCTCTCAGTTTTGTAGCATTTTACAGGTTCAGTTTACTGGTGACAAACTTAGCCTACATGTCCTGGTTGATGTGTCTCAGTTGGTTGGAGTGTCATCCAGTGCACCAAGGGGTTGGGGGTTTAATTTACATTCCTAGTCAGGGTCCATACCCAGGTTGTGGGTCCAGTCCCTGGTCAGGACATGTACAGGAGGGCAACCAATTAATGTTTTTTTCTCTTACCTCTTTTATCTTTCTCTCCCCTCTATCCTCTCCCCACCCCCCTTTCTCTCTCTCTAAAGCATTTTAAAAGTGTCCTCAGGTGAGAATAAAGAAATAAATTAACTCAGCCTGCATTTCTTAATCTTACTCCGAAGGAGACTTTTTAGATATCTTGCCATATGCCTTACTGAATTCCAGATAGTTGAAGCTTAAGAAATGCTCCAGAGTTCTCATTCTAGAAGTGACTTTTCTAGATTTTTTTAGGGACCGAGATCAACTGTACTGGTCTGTACTTTTTGAAAATCAAGGTATTTACTTGTCTTTAAGGATGCAGATTTCTCAGATGATAATGATTTGTATTGTCATTCATTCTAGCTTTTTGCTGTCCTATTGTTCTATTCCTTGTCCATTTCTTTATCTAGTAAAGTATTCATTAAGCATTTACTGTACCATAATGCTCCCCTTATTTTCTCTCCTATTTTTGTTTTTTACCATTTGCATTTTTAAATTTTCTTACTTTAAAATTGGACATACTACACAAGAATAAATACAATGTAAAACAGGAAAATAAAAATAAAATCAGATAAACCAATTTAAAGTGTCAAGTAATGAATACTTATAAATACTTGGATTGACTCAAATTTTGTACATAAACACTGAATATAGCTGTAATTCTGACAACTAAAGGAGAATAAAGGAAATGTAATAAACATATTCTTCACTTATTTATCAATCTAATATAGGTTTATTGAGCTTTTTATTATTTGCCAGGTAGTATAGTGTAGAATTTATAGTTTATCACTTACAGTTCTCATTGTCTGATTAAAGGAAGCCTAACCTCAAGGTTTATTGGCACTAGACTTATCATTGAGATTGCTTTGTAAGTTATTTAACTAACCACTGTGTTGTATACCTGAAACTTAGATAACATTGTATGTCAACTGCAATTGAAAAATTAAAAATAATTTAAAGAAATTTTTTAAATTTCCTGGCACTAAATT
This sequence comes from Noctilio leporinus, assembly GCA_004026585.1. Classification (NCBI taxonomy): domain Eukaryota; kingdom Metazoa; phylum Chordata; class Mammalia; order Chiroptera; family Noctilionidae; genus Noctilio; species Noctilio leporinus. Next base: position 39,992 of record PVIW01006845.1, on the reverse strand, counting down.
CAAGGCAGAACTTTATGCTTTTCCATTTGAGAATCATTAGATAATGTAATAGACAGTTATTTTTCTACTGTTATTTTGCATAAGGCAGATTATTTTTAACAGCTGTTTCTTACACCAATCCCCTGTAAAAAGCAGAGGGCTTTGTATTAAATCTTTTTTTAGTAATGGTAATTCTTTAGGGAGCTTAGATAATATGGTCCTTAAATATTCATTTTTTGATGATATAATTCATAACAGGTACAAAGCTCTGAGGAAAAGCCTATGTAGTCGACCTATTCGTTCAACTCTGTCAAACGCTAGCTGTCTCAAGTGAGCCTTTGTCAAGTGGTGGGTTGTAATTGATTCCTGCTTGAAATCTTTGATCTGTGACTAAAGTGCTAACGTGTTGTTGGTTATCTTTTAAAGATTTTCCTCCTGTGTATAAGATTTTACTAATGTCCTCCCACATTTTTTTATTCATTAGAATGATAATTCTCTTCAAATACATAAGGAAATGTCAAGGTTCAAAGAGAAATTGACCAGCTCTGAAATAAATGATGGCTGAACATTTTAAACATAACAATAAAGTCATAAAGCCTCCAAATTTTGCAGCTGGAAAAACTCAGAGAATGTGATGACGTGAAAAAAAATCTTTACTTCAAATCTCTGTCCTAGAGTAGGGCATGATCTGATCTTACAGTGATGATACTGACACATAACTGTAGAAATTATACAACAGTGTAATAGTGTCAAGCATGGTGCTTAGTATTGCTCCTTCTTTAGGGATATTGAGCATGAGGCTGCTATTGTAATTTATTTTAGGAATAATCTTGCCATATCCTTAATTTTGGACAAGGGTGAGAATGGAAAACCAATTTCGACTAAAGCACATTAAAGAGAAGGAAAAGAAGTAATATTTATTAACCAGTAGTCTAATTCTAAAAGTATCTCATTGTCTTCATTTCATATACGAAAAAGCTAAGGCTCAGAAAGATTATCCAAAGGAACAACTAGTAAATGAAAAATCAGGTTTGACGCCAAAGTCTTTGTCCTTCCCAACAGTATTATGCTCCTTGCAGTAATTCCTACTTTCTCTAACATGTTAACATTTAGATATTTTAAACCCCATTTAAGTCATATTTCAATCAGTCAGTAGAGACAGGATAGAGTTATGTAAAAACTGCATTATGGTAACAACCAAGAGGGAAGCTTAGAGTCATGAACTTGTGGGCTATTACCATAATTTGTGGGTTGAAATGATTTATGGAAGTGGAAGCACAGTAAGAGAGGCCTGGGAGACCATGATAATTCACACCAACTGTCTTAATTAAACTTATTTCAGAAGTGGTTGAAAGAGGTAAAGAAAGGTTGTATGGTTAACATTGTCACTGTGGAGGTAAAGGTTACTGAGGGATGCGTTGGCCCATTCATGCAACAACTGTTAGTCATTAGGTGCTAGGATTGCAGAGATGATTACTCCCCTCCTAATAATAGCTGTCCAGAAGCACCATCTTAGAACATAAAAGTTCTCCCTGACTTCTAAGCACTCATTTTCTTCTCTGATTCCCTCCAGCACTTAGTCCAAAACACTAAGCCTAGGCCCCAGTTGTATACCATATATGTTTCCTTTTGGGGGGTCCTTGATTTATCAAACCCAAAATATCCTTAGTGTCTTAGGAACAGAAACCATGTCTTGTCATATGTTTAGTGTGTCCTTATAAATACTGATCATTTGGTAAAAAAACAGAACACAGAAGTAGTATTATCTTACATTTTGACATAAATGTTTCTGTTATACAGTCCCTAGAAAATGAATCTTCTCTTTACATTTCTAGAGAAGACTTTTCTGCATTTGATAAAAAATTGGATTAGAAGTTTTTTGTTCTCACTCCCAACTAAGATTTATATTGGGTATTTAAAATAAATATTTTCATTCTTACTACTGGTGAGAAAAAAAGCAGCCAATTACTTACTATTATTGTTCCTAAAAAAAGTTAGTATAAATTAGTCCCTATAGATTAGCTACACCCCTGTCATTAAACTGTCAGTGCCTCAAAAGCTTTTCACTTGAGTGATTTATAGATGACATTAAGGAGATAGAGTAAGAAGTTATTTAGTTTTTCAAAACTCTGTCTGCTAATCTATTGAGATAATTTAACAGTTTACTATTATTGGGAAGCCTAAGCTCAGACGGTTGAGATGCTTTTGAAATTAAATCTACCCCAAATCTCATCCTGTGTTTTCTTAAATTTGCCTTTAGTTTGGCTGTGTTTTCCTACATACATACACTGTTTGCATTTGCATGTAGAGGCATTATGCCATCCTTCTAGAAAACAATTTGATAATATGTATCAATAGTAATTAAATTATTCTACCTTTTTACTGTATAATTTCACTTCACAAACTTGTTCCAAGTTATATTAGTCAGGATATTTATCCCAGTATCCTTTAATTCTTAAAAAAGAAAAATCTTGAAAGATGGCAGAGAAGTAAATGGAGCTACACCAATCTCCTCCCAACACCAAACAGGAATTACAACTTAATTGGGAAGAAATCATCCAGAATAACCAACAGAACACCAGCTGGAGAGAAGCCTTATTACCACGGACAGAACAGAAGAGCCAATTCATCATAACGTGACTGGTAGGAAGTGCGGAGATGCAAGAGGGCTGGCAGGGCAGCCGAAGTGACAGAGAAACATCGCAGCGGCCAGGAGTTCCACCTGAGAAGGGTGGGATCTAAACCCCCAGCCTATAGCAACACAGCTGAGAGTAAAACAGCACCCAGCTGTGAAAAGCAAAAAGCCACCAGGTTTAGCTGGCATGACAGAGAGACCGAGTTCTTAAAGGGACCACACACAAAAATACAGAGACACCCACCTACCCTGGGCTCCAGCAGAGAAAGGGCATAGTGGAGTAGAGACACTTAAGGAGGGTTTGGGTCAGTGGTTTTAGGGGGAGAGTTGAGGAGCAGCCCGTGAGTCCAGTGCTGACCCATCCCCCATACAGCAGGCAGACCACTCTTCTCCAAAGGGAGGCAGCCTGGGGGAAGCCACAGCCCCACCCATAGGAATTAATCCACCCCACCCAGCAGTGCCTAAACCTGACCTCAGATCACAGGATGAGTGGATTAACAACTGAATTCATCTGTCCCACCCAGAGGTGCCTGAAACTGACCACTGATCATAGACTGAATGGATTAACCACTAAAGGAGACAAAGACAGTGGGTCTCTGGTAGTCTCCAACTTGCTGACTAGGCCCCGACTAGGACATGAGCAGACGTCATCAAGCACAGATCCAGGAAGTAAAAAAAGTGCACCTCTACACCACAGAAGGTCACATCACTAAGACAGTAAGTCAAAGCAGACCAATCTAAGAGGCAGAAATAAACAAGAGCCACCTAAAATAGAGACAAAGAAAGAAACCCTCAGCAAATGGAAAGGAGGAATTCCCAGGAAGAGTGCACAATAAAATAGAGGCAAGCACACTGTCAGACATGGAATTCAAAATAATAATGATAGAGAAGCTCAATGAGCTCAGAAAGTTCAAAGAAAACTACAAAGAACTCCAGGGAAACTACAAAGAACTTACTGAGAACTACACAAGCATTAAAAAGACACCATCAATAAGAGCCAGGAGGAATTGAAGAATACCATTTCTGAACTGAAGAACACAGTAGAAGAAATCAAAAGCAGGCTAGAGAAAGCAGAGGATCAAATCATTGAGCTGGAGGTCAATGCAGAAAAAATTCCAGACAGTGCAACAAAATGAAGAAAGACTGAAAAAGAATGAAGAGGTTTTAAGAGAGCTGCAGGACAACATGAAACATACTAACATCCATATCACAGGGATACCAGAAGGAGAAGAAGAGGAACAAGGGATAGAAAACCTCTTTGAAAAAGTAATGACAGAAAACTTCCCTAACTTGAGGAGAGAAAATGTCATGCAAACTCAGGAAGCACAGAGGGTCCCAAGGAAGATGAACCCAAACAAGCCCACTCCAAGACATATCATCATGAAAATTTCAAAGACAATTTTCAAAGACAAGGAGAGAATCCTCAAAGCAGCAAGAGAGAAACAGCTAATAATATACAAGGGGGCTCCCATAAGGTTATCAGCTGATTTCTCCACAGAAACACACCCAGCCAGAAGGAAATGGCAAAAAAAAAAATTTCAAGCAATGAAAAGCAAAGGCCTGCAACCAAGAATACTATACCTAGCAAGGCTGTCATTCAAAATGGAAGGTGAAATAAGGAGCCTCCCAGACAAAAGAAGTCTAAAAGAATACATCTCCACCAAACCAGCATTGCAAGAGATGCTAAAGGGTCTGCTTTAAGAAGATGAAGAAACAGAGACAGACAGGAACACAGGTATAAAGGTAAATAGATTAAATGCACCAATCAAAAGACAGCTGAATGGATAAGAACCAACTTTAACTTATGAATGCTTTAAAGTGATCTTGTTATAAATAGATTTTACTAAATAAGGTACAATTCTTTATGTTGCTTGTATCTCCATTACTGTAGGTTAAGTTTTCTTAGATTGGAATCATTTCACAATATGGGAAAATCAGGTTACTTGCAATAACTCAGAAAAATCGAATGCAGTTAAGGGGAAAAAAGTAAGAAAATGTGGATGTATATTACATAGAAGACATGCTATCTTTCTTATTCACTGTTATAAAATGTGCTTAGGGGAGATGGATGTAATACAATAAAATTAAATTTTTTAAAATGTGCTTATTTGTGTGTGTGTAATATATAGATTTTTGTTAGCGATTTATGTTTTGTTTTTGTTTTTAAGATTTTATTTATTATTTCCAGAGAGGCAGAGAGGGAGAGAGACATCAATGTATGGTTGCCTTTCACCTGCCTCCAGCCACAGACCTGTCTGGAGACCTAGTTTGCAACCTAATTATGTGCCCTGACTAGGGAATCGAACCAGCAACCTTTAGGTTTGCAGGCTGGCACCTTATCCACTGTGCTACCAGCCAGGGCTGCGATTTATGTTTTAAATAGCAACCAACTGATCATGGGTATGTTGTGAAATCAGTCAGTCTTTAGGTTAGGAAAGGTGCTGAGAAAGAAGACCAATTTGGATGGAAGGAGCAAACTACTAACCTATATGATTCGTGTACATAGACAATATATATTCTCATATTAGGATGTAAATTAGATGAGATTCCTTTCAACTAAATCGTGGAAATACACATTTCCAGTTATGGAGGCCCCCAAACTGGGGGGGGGCGGTGCTTGGGAAAAGGAATTAATGCTGCAGTAAACTTTATTATTGAAATGTGAACAGACCTAATCTCTACCTCAACAGACTCTTAAATAGTTCAGGGGTTACTTTAGGACCACATAGTAAGTCAACCACAAGTATAAAAAATAGCTAGAATACTATTCTACAAAATTATTTAAATCCTAGGGATGTTTATTTTTTACCTTAACTTAATAGACATAGTAACTTCTACTCTGGGGATCGGCTGAGCACTGCAAGTGCCATTATTTCTGAAGGCTTCAACTTGTAAAACACATGTAGAGGAAGAACAGAGGGTATTGAAAGAAGTAAGACCTGTGCACAGCCTAAATAAATAAATAAATAAATAAATCTGCTATTTAGGACGGAAACTCTAATAAGAATAAATTGTTGTTCCAGTAGCTTAAAATAAAGTTGAGTTGTATTATGGCAACGGGGAGGATCTGACTCAAAAACCAAATTTATTTTTTACTGTGGGTTTGGCACTGTCTCTAGTACAACTTTCACAAAAGTGAGTTCTGCAATACATCATTTCTGTGATATATTTCACAAAAATAGCATTCCAGAGTAAGTATTAAAAAAGAAAAAATTTGCTTAATTTTGCTACAATATATCTAAAATACTATCATTTAACATGTAATAATTATGTAAGCTATTGACATATTTTAAATTTTTTGTATTAACTCTTTAAAATCCAGTATGCACTTTACATATGTGTAAAAATATGTATGGGTGTAACTATATTTTTGCATGTGTTTGGTAATATTGCAATTCATATTAAAAGAATAATTATTTAAATGAATTAAAGTAGCCATTTTGGAATAATGAAAAGAAAACTTTGTATTAATATGATTTGAGAAGCTGACAGAAGGCAGGAATTAAATGGTGAATTGTCTGGATGTAAAAGGAAAAAAAAAAGTACATATTGGTGGTTACAGAATAGACGGGGATGTCAAGAAGAACAAAGGAAATAGAGAAGCCAAAGAACTTATATGCATGACTCATTGACATGGGAGGCATTGCTGGAGGAAATGGCGTACTGGGTGGAGGAGGGCAAAGGGGGGGAAATTGGGAACAACTGTAATAGCAAAACAAATAAAATATATTAAAAAAAGAAAAAAATCTTGCTTTAAGTGTATAGTTATAAGTATGACAATGTATTTATGTCTACTCAATGGAATATTATTCATCCATTTAAAATTCTGGTTCATTACTATTGTGTAGAAGGCTAAAAAATTGTACCCACGCAGACAATGATTACTGCACAAAGGAAAAGATATACTGGAACAAAAGGCTGATTTAAAAATATATGTAATACCTGGCTGGTGGCTCAGTGGATTGGCGCCGGCCTATGAACCCAAGGGTCACTGGTTTGATTCCCAGTCAGGGCACATAACTAGGTTGCAAGCCAGGCCCATAGCTGGAGGTAGGTGAAAAGCAACCTTACATTGATGTTTCTCTCCCTTTCCCTCTCCCTTTCTGCCCTTCTCTCTAAAAATAATGAATAAAATCTTTTAAAATATATATATAGACAAATGCCATTAACATTGTGTTTAAAGTTTACAGAATTGATTTTACATGCAATTTTTCTTTATTTTTATATGGGAATTAATGTCTTTCAAATTTTATATTTCTATTTTATGGTTGGCTAATATATTCACATTAGTCAAGAATCAAAAGGCATAAAAAAGGTATGTAGTAAATAGTAATGAAAAATATATTAGAGATTAAATAAAATTTAAAAAATTAAAAAGTACATAATAAGCTTCCTACTTAACCCTGTCTCAGTTACCTTTTCCAGAGGCAATGTTGTAAATTTCTTACTTAATCCATTTAGAGATTATTTTATATATAAGCAAACTAATATACTATATTTATTTTCCCCAGTTTTACACAAATGGTAAACACTATTTAATATCCTACTTGTTCCATTAATATTATGTATTAAATACATTCCACATCAGTTCATAAAGAACTCTGTGTATTTTGGGCATTTGTATTATGTCCAGTATTTTGCTATTACAAGCCTACAGAATTAAGTGTGCACTTAGGCAATTTCCACATGGTACTATATCAATAGACTAAATTCCCAAATGTAGATATCCTAGTTTAAGAATATAGATGTAGTTTTAATTTTTATAGAGATTGGCAAATTGCCCACAAGGGTGTTGGTACCAATTTTCACCCTTACTAACAGTGTATACAGTAGTGCCTGTTTCCCTAACCTTGCCAGCGCAAGGTAGTACCAGGTATTTTTACCTGTACTAATCTGACATAAAAGTGGTTTCTTGGTGTAGCTTTAACTAGGAGTTAGCTCATTCTGAATTATTTTGAGTGTCTTTTCACGTGTTTCTGAGCCATTACTGTTTCCATTTCAAGGAGCTATCTTTATAGATTGTTTGTTGACCTTTTTCCTCATTGCTTTGTTTGAGTTCTTTATATACAGGGTTGGACAAAAGGAGATTTACAGTTGTGAGTACATGAAACAGTTTTTCCTTATATTGTAATTTTTTAATTATTGTGGTTTTTTCTATACAAACAACTGTAACCGGGCTTTTTGGCCACTCCTATATTTGGGAAATTAGTCTTTTTTCTGTGGTTTGAAATTCAGAATTCATTCCTCTGTTTATCATTTATCTTTTGGCCTTGTTATACTGTTTTTCACTATGTAGAAATAGTCAAAACTCTTAATTTTGACTTTTATACTTAACTGTTTTCCAGCTATACTAACCTATTGTTATCTTTTAAATATTCTAGATAACTTTTCTATTTGCTGTTCTCTTTGCCTTGAATTCTTTCCCTGGAGATATGTGTTGTGTTTCCCTTCCTCCTTCACCGCTTTGAGTCTTTGATCAGATATCAACTTTTCAGGGATACTTCCCCTGACTACTTATTTTATATTGCAACATCCCTTTCCCTGATTTATTTTCCCTGTGTCACCTGGAGCTCACAGACTTTAGAGGTATTTGTTTGTCTCTTATCAGATTGCAGCTCCTCTGTATAAATGAAGCAAATGAGAATTAGCATCTCCAATGAGGCAATCACCTCAGGAGATTAGACACTTGGTCTAGTGAAGCTGCCATTGCCCAGAACGTGTTGGGGATAACTTCTTTAAAAACTGCCTTCAGAGACTGCTGAAAGCCTTACAGAGAAAGCAGTGTTTTTGAGGTGTGGTATATTAACCTGGGTTGGTGTTAGCAGCTTATTAAAAAAGCAGTTTCCTGAGCTTACCCCAGATTTATTGACTCAGAATCTCTGAGAGAATGGAGCTGAGGAACTTGCCTTTTAAGTAAACTTCCTAGGTGATTCCTAGGCCATTAAAGCTTAAAGATCACCGCGAGTAGAGTCAGCACCCCCAGCTTAATCGTGTACCTTGTTTACCTGAGTTTGAACCAGTGATTTAGGACTATTTCCAAAAATCAAAACCACTGACAAAGGACAAAGGTATGTGCTGGGGGGTGCTGAACATCATTCCTAATGGGGGAACTCCAGAAATGAGCTGAACAGTGCGACGCAGACTCGTGGAAATGTTGTAGGAGACAGAACTCTTTGGCTAGCCTAGTTTGCCAATGCCTGATGGTGCAAGCAACTTGATAAGTCTCACTTCACACACTAAAGGACCTTGGCTTTAATTCCTCTGTAAAAGAGAGAAAGGAGGATTGTGTGTTAGGAAACAGTAGATGATCTCTAAGATACTTTATCTTATGTTCTGGTTTTTCTACCATTGTGCATAAATGTGATTGGACAAACACATAAAGGAATATGTGTAAAGAATGAGGCTTATTACTCTAACAAAAAACACTAGTTTAGTTTGTTACTAAGGTGACCTCGAAAGTATTGTAGTATAAGGTTAGCAGCTGCAGCAAATGAAAATATGTACAAAAGACTTGCTTTAAACTATCAGATAACACTGTCGAACATGAATTTCTTCTGCTCAGTAAACTTGTTTTGGAGAAATGGTTCACACATTATTAGAAAGACATTTACCATACTTAATGGCTTAGGAGTAAATGGACAGAAATGTTGATGTTGATTCTTGCTTTTAAAGTAACTAACATTACTAAACATAAATGTATTAAAAAGAAAATAGTGATTTTAGTTTTTTATCCATTTTTAAATATGTGAAATTTTATAGTATTAGCACAGCTGCACCATCTATAACTTTTTTTTCCGAATATTGATACCTGCTCTTTCATTCCCTGAATGAAAGTAAAACCAGTGGCTTTTTATTTAGTCATCAGTGCTTTGATGCAATATCATGTTGTACAAAAGAAGTCTTTCAGTGTTGGCCTATCAGCGTAAGTTATCATTTAATCCTGGAATTTATGATGATGAAAATATTAAATATCATTATACAATAATGGTAATAAAATAACTACCAATTTTAAGGGACTGCCATGTTCTAAGCACACTTCAGAGTGCATTTTATAATATATCTTACAAGAATATAAGTGTTTTAAAGATAAGTGTTATTCGCACTTCACATAGGAGTGACACTGAAATCTAACATTTAGGAATCTCCACACAGTGTTATGGCTTCCATTTTTTATCAGATGTGTCTCTTTTTACATTTCTAGCACATAGTAGATGAGTAGTAAATGTTTGTGGAATTTCTATCACCCTCCCCCCAGATTGCTGTTTCTTTTAGCAAAAGAGTGCAACTCGGTAAAAGTCATGTGATTATGACTTGGATTGAAAGGAACTAAACTTTATTCTATTTTGATTTAAAATGAGATTACTTTTTTCATATCTAATTATTAGTAATCCTGATTTTCTTCAGCAAGTTGGAAAAAAATCTATACTTTAGAGATTGAAAATTTTACTAATGATCAATATGTGCTAGCCATCAGATGTTCTGTTTATTTTTCTCCCCAAACTTTAGATGAAAAGGTAAGATTGTGTCTTAAATTTCTAATAGCAAGAACTGATGAATATGAGCTACTGATTTTGTTTCTTCACCAAGGTCAAAGTTTGAGACTTCCCACTTCCAATGCCCTCATCCCACAGAGAAATAATTTGTGATTAAATGTGTTCTTTAATTCATTTTCTCAACCCTTCCTTTTCTTTTCCTTCCTCCTTTCTGCCCTCCCTCATTTTAACCCCTTAGTGAGGGTGTTTATTTTTTGTCTTTTCAAATTTGTCACTTTAGCCTTTGGTTTAGGTGGTTGATTAAGCAACTTATTCCCCAAATAGGTCTATGATGAGCAGGTGGTTTGATTTATTAAAATATTTTATAATTGAAAAACAAAGCCATTTCTCCTTGCCACAGAACATTAGTCTTTGCTTCTTCCTTTGGGTTTGAGATTGCAGGAATCCAACTGCTGTAGAAACCGTATTCCCTTGTGATACCTTACCCTGCAAATATCATATGCAGTTAGTTAGGTTGACAACTTTGGTGCTGCCACTAAATGCACTGCCACTCTTAGCTATTCTAAAGGAAGACAATACCATAATCAAAAGAACCACATTTTTTTCTTTTAAAACAACTTTTATTTTTCAGAATCTGTTTTTGTTCTGTTTGAACTGGATTTTTGCTGGTAATAATGTGCTGTGAATGCTAACTTTGTGCTATGAATGACCTTTAGGGGAAGAAGCAGAGCCTACCCGCCATGAGAAAAATTTGATAACTCTGTTGTTAGGTTCTTGTAAATTATAGTGCAAGGAATTGACAAGTAGGAATTTTGTAATTTGTGGCTGTCCATTGCCCCTATTGGCTCTCAGTGATTGCATTTTGAGAATCTCAAACACAATTCAGACCTTAGATTCATCACATCAATTAAAATTTTAACAAAGTCTCTCTTTGATCAGAACAAATTGTTAGTTAAGGCCACTTAAAAGCATCAACTGGTTGCATAATCCCTGTGTATTTCTCAGCTGCCTCCAAAAACTTAGAACAGTTTACCAATACCTGGTATAAACCTAATACTATTGTTTTTCATGGTTAATTGAACAGCTCATGTATCTTTGAAGTCTGCATCTCTCTTGAATATGTTTTGTGTAGTTTTGAAATATGTGTTACATATTATTTTAAACCCAATAAGATAACTACATTTTCATAATTATTTTTCCTTATAGCTCATTTTCACAAAAAGAAAATTTGGGAAGTATGCAATTTTCAGGCAATATTATCTTGAAATTGAATTCATAAATTCATTAAGATTTCCTCCCCCCTATTCTTTTTCTCCTTCCTTCCTTCCTTCTTTAAGAGTACCCCATTTTGCAAGTATCATTTGTGAGGCTAGTTCTCTGATAGGCATCTACTGCATGATACCATTTAGTCCATTAGTGTGAAAGGAAATGATATTCCGTATGCGTATGTGATCAGATCAGATCAGGGTCAGGATTGACTTCAAATATTTTAGTAAGAAGTGGAAAGAAAAATGGGATCTTAACTTTCTAGTCTCCTGAACTACATATCTCCATTGAGAAAGTAAAGTTGTGTGGGTGTGAAATTTGGTATTAAGCACTGTTTTATCTCGTAACAGTTATAGAATGTGAAGATCTGAATTTTCGTAAGGGCACTGATATTTCATGGCCAGTCATGTATTTCTCAAACCGTATCTTCTCAAACTGGCATAACATCTGCTTATTGCTGCTCTAAATATGCATATAAGCCTGCCTTCAGTGAACGTACTTGCAGGGGTGCTAACTTGTCTCGATGTTCTTGCCCACAGTTCGAGTGGTACTTGACATGGTCGTATCCATGTCACAGGTATTATGGAGGATTCAGCCTAAATTTGGGGTTGGATTTCTGTAGATAAATATATTGGCTTTAAAAATTAAGAAGCTTGATTCTGTTTTGAATTTGATATCAAATGAATCTGAACGCATGCCATTTGTCTCTTCAAATAGATTTACCTTCTAATGCATATGACGACAGGACTTTGCTCATCAGCTAGAACATACATTTCAGAGGAGTTGTTACCTAAAATATTATCATAAGGCATAAGACAACACGTGATTTAGGTTGCTTTTCATGAACATAATTAAGAATTAATAAGCTAGTACCAGTGGCTAGTCCCCAGAATTTCCACTGTTTTGCCTTTTGTGACCTGTGTTATTAAAAGTCCATTATTTTTACAGACTTTATTAAATTGGATCTTATTAAAGCATTCTATATTTGCATTTGGTCTTTCATAATTCATTATTATTATGACATTTACTTTTTACCATCAGATCTGAAAACATATCATAAGCTACCCTTTTCTCTTGAAAGAAATGCTAATTTCAAACAGTCCTCTAATAGAAGAGAAAAGCTTTATCAGTTTTTTCATTTATTCCAGATCGTGTTAAGAATACTAATGCTAGACTTCAGTATGCTAATATCTCTGAGCTTTTTTTGGTCAAAAGCTTAGAATTATTATTTTTTTATCCCATACTAAGTATGAAACTAGAAGACCTACTATTGGAGAAAACACAATTCTAAAGTACAGTTCTTAATTCTAAACACTTGTGAAAATGTTGCTAAATCCAATTTAGATTAGGACAATGATAGTCAACTTAACTTTGTACCATGCAATACTTGTCCCATTTAAGATACTATTTTCTCTTGAAATTCATTTTGTTTATTTTTCACATATTTTAGGGTAGTACAGCTTACAGTGTTTAAGAGTAAGAATCTTAGCTGTCAGCCCCAGACAAAATTTAGGTATGCTGCCTGCTTTACTGTATAATAATCGTTTCTGTATTATTTATTTTGTAGTAGAAAATTTAACATAGCAAGGTTTTACCTATTGATATCAGACAGGCTGCCTAATTTTAATATAATAACTAATAAAACAATGAGTTTTTTTGTTGGGGTACTAGTAAATTTATTAAACTCTGAAATGAAACTTACTTTGGATTTTATCTCATTTTAGATTTCTGACCATGTGCAATAGACACTTTGGCAGTGTTGTTGCACAAACCGTTCGGACTCAAAAAACAGATCAGTTTCCTCTTTTTCTGATTATTATGGGAAAGCGATCGTCTAATGAAGTATTAAATGTGATACAAGGTAAAGTACATGTCACAAGGGGAGAATGGTGTCTTCTTGTATTTATGATAACCTTATAATATTTACCATAAAAGCTGACAGCAGTTCTTTGTATTGGTGAATATTTCTGCACTTTAAAATATAGAACTTCCTGAAGAAGAACAATTTCAAAAAGTATAAGTACTATGAAAAATGAAATAACACTGTATGAAAATCCAACAGAAATGCCTTAATAAAATCACACAGCCCTTGAGACATAGGATAAGCATGTTAAATGTTCAGATTTGCTAAATTCTCTAAACTAGCAATTAAGTCATAACCAGTTGTCAAATATGACATTTCATATATGTATATATACACAAAGATTTCTTGCTGTTATGTCGATAGTTGAAAGAAATGTTTATCTTTAGTTATCTAGAAAAACCAGAGACTGGATAGTGCAAATAGAATTGTTTACAGTGGTGGTTGTTTCCCATTACGTTTGTGAATTTATGTCTAGGATGCAACTCTGAGGCATGAAGTTATAGGAGACCTATGAAATTCAACTTCACCAAAAATATTAATCTTTGCATTCTTTACCAAAAATAAATAAGTGAATGATTTTTTCCTTTTACTCATTTACCCCAGGGATTCATATAAAATTATTACCTTATTCATGGCAAAGCTTAAATTAAAAATAGTGGTGCCTTTTTATGCCACAGGGAGCAAGATGTTTCAAATGCCTTAGAGAAAAATAAAACCTTCAATATTTGATGTTTTCTCTATAACTGGAGCATGTAGTTTCATAAATAAAGTTAAAAAAGAATTAACTGCATAAATAATGAATTGCATATATGGATAATGAAGATAATATATAGTATATTATTCCCATCTCTGTCAGAAGCAATATTGCAGTAGCTAGTGGTTCTCAAAGTGTGGTCTCTGACTCCTGGATGTCCCCTTGTTACCTACAGGGAATCCGCAAAATCAAAATTATTTTCGTAATAGACTTTCTTTTGCCTTATTTTAAACTGTGTTGACATTTGTACTGGTGGTACAAAATCAATGTGTTTTTTAAGTGCTGGCACCTTAGTATGAATCAAGACCATGACACATAAATGTACTAATAGTTATATTCTTCATCTCCATATATGTGCAGTTAAAAATTATTATTTTTATTACAGTTTAACCTTTCATATATTTGTGTGACACAACAGGAAGTGTGGATAAAGCACTTCTGCTGCAAGTCAAAGTACAATGGAAGTAACCAAACAATGCTTGTGTGGTTATTTGAGCCAAACTAGGTATTTATTTTTATAGAACATCATTTTTACTTGAAAATGACTGACCGACAAACTCTACTTATATAGCCTGGCTATTTGGCAGACATTTTCTCCAAAAGGAACAAAGTGTGTCTGCCATTTCAAGAAAAACAACTGACAGTATTTGTTGCCAGTGATAAAATTTGAGCTTTTAACAAAAAGTTACATTTTTCACCATTAGATTGACAGCTTACTTTTTTTGTGATATTAGTTGTGGTGTTAACAAATGTGATTTTTAATTTATAATTAGGTGTGTCCACATTCAGAAGAAATGCATAACTCAGTGAATCAGTATTTTCCAAATGACTAATGCATGCTATTATAAAATCATGCGTGGGTAAAAGATCCATTCAAAGGGCAACATAGACCAATGGATTGTAATAAACAAGTACAAAAAGTTCAAATTCTTCAGGTAGCTCACCTTGAAGAAATCTCCACTTGTCAGTTTGAGTGCATTAAACAAGAATATCTATAAATATTATAATTCTCTTCACTTATATTATTGTTGACACCATTACAGATGTCCACCATTCCCCATCACCACCACCACCCCACCCTGGCCTTCACCACACTGACAGATCCCAGAGAGGGTGGGGATTGGGGGAACTGGAAGAGATTAGCCAAAGAACAAGGTCTGTCCAGAAAGCATTAAGGCAATGGCAATATAATTAAAACAGTTTGTACATCCGATACTTTGGGACAGACTTCATATATGCATATATATGTAGCCCATGGATACTCCTCACTTTGTTTACATATCTGTGTAAGATCAGATTTGCTTCATAAATTTTGACTTAGACAATATATTATAACCAGTTTAACATAGAAGTAGATAAAAGAATCCAGCTGTGTTCTGTTAAGGCAGACATTAAAGAGTTTTGCAAAAAATGTTAAAACAATGGCATTCTTCTCACCAAACTTTATTCTTTTGGTACATAGAGTCATTTTTCATAAAAATGTGCTATTTACTAGTATATTAACAAGTAATGGCTTTATTGTTGTCACCTTTCAATGAATTGGTAAGTATGCTTTAAATATTTCCGTTTTAATTTCTAATACAGTAAATGTTGATAACTATAACCCATATCCAGTTCTTTAGGGATTTCAATTGTTTTTAAGAGTACAAAGGGGTTTTTTTAACCAAAAATCTTGAAAACCACTCCAGTGGATTCTAAAGAATAAATTTGCCCTGAACTTGGATTATCAAGGGCTTTGTTATAAAGTACCTATTAAGTCCAGTTTGGCAGTGAGTCCTTACACTTAAGGCTGTAGCATAGTTTACAAGCAGTGGCTTAAGCCTGAAAATTCAAAGTCAGTATGTAGTCAAAGTATTCATGCCCTATACACTGAGTCTTAGGCACTACAATTTACAAGAAGAAAGGGAAACCCAGCCCTAGCCAATGTGATTCAGTTGGTTGGAGAGCTGTCCTGTAAAACTGACAGTCATGGTGCAGTTTTGAGTAAGGGTCTATGCCCAGGTTCCAGGCTCATTCCCTGTCAGGGTACATACAAAGGATAACCAATTGATGTTTCTCTCTTTTTCTCCCTTTCTTCGCCCCTCTCTAAAATCAACAAGCATTCCCGCACATGATGTAAATAAATAAGTAAATAAATGTGGTTCTTAAGCCCTCCCCTGATCCAGGAATCTACATTTAAAAAAGAAAGAAATAGAAAACCAAAGATTTGCTCAGGAACAAAATCTGCATTAGCGATCTTAAACTTTTTGCCATTTATCATGTCTATTAACAAGAACTGCCAGTGATTGTGTGTGTACTTGATACCAGGCACTTTATGTTATATCTAATCCTTCCAAGGACCTTACAGAGATAGTGTTATCTTCATTTTGTGATAAGGAAATTGATCCTTGGAGAGCTACAGTCAGTTATTTCATTCATTTATTCACTTGTTAAGTGAATATTTGTTAAATTTTTGTCATGTGCTAGGCAATTTCTAGGTACTACATCATAGTGATAGAGCTAGGCTTATAACTATGACTACAAAACCAGTTTTGCATTCTTAGTACCATGACAGAACACTAATAGAATATTTGTTCTCTAGGTCATTTATTGAGAAAAGAGAGTCAATATGACCAAATTGTTTTTTTTGGGCAAAGGACCACAGGTGTTCCCTAACCCTGTGCTGTCAAAGATCACAAGAAAAATTGCGTAAAGGACCACTGAAAAATCTTGTTAGTCAAACCCAACTCTGATAGAATACCAGCAAGAAGACTTGCTATTTGTTGTCTCATTGGTGGCCATTTCATTATGGGACCGGAAGACCCCCTTCCTTGGCCCTGGAGAAAGATAGACTCTTTTGGCTGTAGGTTTAAAGGAATAGAATTGCTATATCTTTATGAATTCTCATGAATTTCTCTTATAGAAGCATCCAAAGCAAATAACAGGACTTAATGCATGCAGAAAATTGCATATTTGTGCTATATGTTTTTTATGGACTTGAACAGGCAGTAAAATAGCATTAATATTAAACATTTTAAATTCCCCATTAAAAGTTATAGTGTAGTCACTTGGAAGCAGCTGAAAGGGAAAAATATCACTTAGACACAAAAATAAATCAGTTTTTTTCAGGACTTAATTACTATTTATTTCACCAAAGAATTTTTAGAGGTAGAAAGTAATTCTAAGCGAATAGTGTACATTGAAGTGGTAAAGAGAATAGATTTTGAATCAAACTCAGGTTTCAAATCCTGGCCCCACCAGCTTGACTTTGGTCAGCAGATTATTTGTGTTCTCTAAGCCTCATTTTTCTTCTCTTTAAAATAAAAATTATAACAAAACATTGTTGTACAGATTTAGTGAGATGATATATATCATGTGCTTAGCTTAATTACTGGTATATAAACAAATGGTAGTTGTTGCTAGTATTATAAAGTAAATATGCTTTTATAATATGAAGGAACTTTTGACCCTCATGACTTGGACATTATTATTTATGCTGCTAAAAATGCTTCTTAAGAATCTGTTCCCTGAACTCTAAATATTCTGAAATTTCAACTGGCAGAACACTGCTTTACTTTTTATTATTGAACATAAGAAACTTTTCAATGAAAACATGAATTTTAATTCAATAATAGCATACTAGTTTGTAACTTTTAAAAAAGATTGTAGTAATTTCTTATGATGAAATGTAAAATGATTTCACATTTTATAATTAATAATGTGAAGTTTGGTGGTCTCCATGTGTTGCTAGGTAACACAACAGTGGATGAGTTAATGATGAGACTCATGGCTGCAATGGAGATCTTCACGGCCCAGCAACAAGAAGATATAAAGGATGAGGTAAGGTGAAAAGGGTTAAGTAGATCTTTTTTAGGATTTTGAAGAGAATTTGTCAATCAGTAATTAATGCTTGCTTGTGTCATGATTGATAAGTAAGGGTGATGAAGATGTGTTTCCAGATTAAAAAGGACTTTATGTCATTGACTTTACCTTGCAGTCAGTCCATTCTCTTCATGACCCCATGACCCAACAATTTGTTTAATATTATGGATGTTTTTTCCTTGCTAGATTTGATGTGGTAGCAGCAGGTCAATTTGCAGGAAATGACTACCAAAGCATGTTTATTGAAGAAACTACAGTCCAGGAAATCTTGTGTACTATATGGGTTTTATACTCGTTTATAGGATCCTTTTTACTCTCTTTAAATATTAAAATTGATTAGTAATAAACACATTTTACATTTGAACATATTTTTGCAGCACTGTGAGAATTAGAAAAAGCTCTCCAAAATTCTGAATTTCCCAGTCTCTTGAACATTCAGATTGTATAGAGGACATGGACATGGAACCTCAAATAAAATACTAATAATAGCAATACTGATCGTGAAAATGGTAGTAAACACATTTATAACAGGCTAGGCACTGTGCTAACCATTTTATATTTATCTCATGTGATTCTCGAACCAACCAAATGAGGCCGTATATGAATCACACAGTCTGGGAGGAAACAGATGGAACTTTCAAGCTGGGTTATTTGGAAAGAGTTTAATGAGGGAATTATATCAAGTTTTGGGCAGGGTTTATGGAAGTCAACAACGGATAGTACAGGGTCTAGGGCTAAAGGGAGCTGCTACCTCCCTGTGCTTCAGGTCCTCAGGAAGGGAAGGGTACAGATAGGACTGCTTCTTATAGAAAGAAATGGCCAGCCTTGGTGACCTGGCAGGGAGGAAACCAGGGAATAGCTTCCCTTCTCTTCCACACTCGGATCTCCTGCTAATACCTGCTATTTATCTAGCTTATTGGTCTCCCTGGGCAAAAGCTAGGTAAAACAAGAATACTGAGGGGCAAATGGAAGATAATCTAGCACAGATCGATACTATTATCTCCACTTTGCAGATGAGAAAACTGAGGATCAAAAAGGTTAATTTACCTACCCTGACTGGTGTGGCTCAGTGGGTTGAACCTCATCCTGCAAATTGGAAGGTCACCAGTTTGATTCCCAGTCAGAGCACATGCCTGGGTTGTGGTTCATGTTCCCAGTTGGAGGCATGCAAAAGGCGATCAGTAAATGGATCTCTCACACATTGATGTTTCTCTCTCTTTCTCCCTCCCCTCTCTCTGAAAATAAATAAAATCTTTTTTAAAAAAGAGTTAATTTACCCAAGGTCACACAGCTGGTAAGGCCTATAATAATCTCAAATAATCATCAGTACTATATCAGTCAAGAAATTTCTAGATTTGGAAAATATCTTTAAGATAAACTATAAAGCATATTAACATTTGTTAATTTGAGATACTAATTTACAGATATTTATAAAATTATCCTTTTTAATTTTGTTTTAAATTAAATCACAAAAAGATTTCTATAGAGCAGATAAGGGAGAGTTTGATTTCTGAGTGATAATGAAAAGTTTCCAGGTTTAGTGAATGTTTTCAGTAGAACATCCTTTATCTATTGCAAATGGAAAAATGTAGACAATTTTCATACAACCTTGTACTATTGTATTTTACTTTATTTTCTTACTTGTCTTTCATAAAACAGGGTTTGTTAAAAAGAGCAAGGGTTGTATCACAGTCACATTTATAACTATGATGCCCTGACAGTATACCTAGGAGTAGGCACACATGAAATGCTTGTCAAATGATTAGACGAACGACTACTTGGAAGAATTTACATGAAATAATATTACTTTAAAAAACAATACTCACCCTGGCTGGTGACACAGTGGATAAGGCGCCAGCCTGCAAACCCAAAGGTTGCTGGTTGGATTCCCAGCCAGGGCAACATAACTAGGTTGCAAGCCAGGTCTCCAGCCCGGTCCGTAGCTGAAGGCAGGTGAAAGGCAGCCATACATTGATGTTTCTCTCCCTCTCTTCCTCTCTCCCTTCCCCTCTCTCTGAATAATAAAATCTTTTAAAAAAATTTTTTTTAATTAAAAAAAATAATAGTAGTACTCAATTACAATGGTATGAAACCTGATATATCTGCACTAACAAATGTGAAATTTTAGAGTGTTATAACTACTTTATAGTTTTAATGCTCATTAGGTTTCTTTTATTGCTGTGAAAACATTAAGTATATAATTTTTTTTAATAGCATTTCATTTACTCTGAGGGAGGGGTAATTGGGTATATGGTGGAAAGATGTTTATCTGTTACTCTATAAATTGACAGTGACATTTTAAAATAATGAAGTACTGTACTTAGTTAGGAATTTGTAATAATAGGTGGGTTGCCATTCAAGATTATGTTTATCCTAGAATAGAAGCATTGATTGGCAATAATTTACTAAATATATTCAGTCATTTAAATCTTGAGTCTCATTAGTACTAGATTTACAGATTATGCTGTATAGTAATATAAATACACAATATTTGCATGCATGGTCCCAGTTCTTTCTTTGATCTTAATTTGTGTTCCTCATAATTCATTGGTAAAGAAATTGACTTTAAGTCCTTTAATACTTACCACAAAATTGAATATGAGGGTTACAGGAAAAATCCAAGGCTCCATGTAATTGAAAATTTTATTGAAATTTAACTGCAAAAGATAAGGATTTCTCTTTGTTTTTAGAGTGCCTTCAGGAAAATTATTATTCAGGTCAGAAGTAGAGAGTTCCTAAGAAAAGCTTTTTTAATTTTAAAGAGTTCTTTTGGACAGACTGTGCCTAGATCATAATGATTTGGTATCTGCTGAATTTATGTGACAAGAAACACTCTTCCTTGTAATTGTGGATTTTCCTTTATTCTTTAAATAATTTTAAATAAGACAACTTAAGCTTCCAGTCAAATTCAAATTCATGAACAGGTTTGGAGTATAAATTTCTAGGCCTGAATTTATTTAAACTTAACTTTGGTTCAGTGACACCTATCACTTTAATGATTCTGTTGTATTGTAGTATTATAGCCTAATAGTCTTACACCCAGACTATAATATAAAGTTTTTATTAAATTAAACCAAGCCCAAACCAAGTTCACTCTGAGTCATTCTTTGGTGGCTCAAAATAGACTAACCTTTATGTAACTGATTGTTCTGTCTTTAATTATGAAGTATACGAAGTATACATTGTATGAGCCTCTGTTTTTGACAGAACAACCTATAACTTTATCATAGACATTTTAATTTATGATACAGTTTGGTTTAGTGTTTACTGAGCATATATCAAGTATAGAGCACGGGGCTAGATTCTTTGCTCCAGTGAGGAGTTACAGGCAACAAAGGGGTAAGGAGGAAAGCAATTATCACTACATGACAGTGGCCACAATCTGTTTATGCTTTTAGCTTGGTTCCAAACAGCAAATGCTTTCTAACATGTAAATGAATTCAATTTTTTCATAGGCATTATTTTTTTTAATATTTTATATATTATCTTCAGAGAGAAAGGCAGGGAGGGGGGAAGAAAAGAAGAGAGACACCAATGTATGGTTGCTTTTCACCTGCCTCCAGCTACAGACCTGGCTGGAGACCTGGCTTGCAACCCAGTTATATGCCCTGACTGGGAATCGAACCAGCGACCTTTGGGTTCACAGTCCATTGGCAATACATGAGCCACCAGCCAGGGCTGCACTATATTTTTAACCATGAGTAATCTAGAAACCTCTGATTATCAAGAAGGTATGCTTACCTGTTTATTCATTTCATTTGTTTATCCATTCAACACTAATTTATTTAGAACTCTCTATCATAGGGAAAAGGCTACTCCTTTTCAGTCCAATCTCTAACTTGTATCTGAACAAGTAGCTCAGTAATGTCACAACCCAGATGTTAGAGGTGAGGATAGATTTCAGGGATAGACATCATTCTCACATCTTTGGTAATTCTAACAATACACTAGTGGAACATGGACAGTGTATTACAGAGGGACATTCTAGGCTTATCACAAAGGGTTCTGTTTTAAGCACTCCTTTTTATTCCTCTATTTAACTTGCATCATTGTCACACCTATTCTGTTTCCAGAGTTAACAATGGTAAACAGGATTCTGGCTTCTGTTGATGTTTTCTTTAAAACAGGAATAAGTCACCACATGATAGACATGCCTGGGTTGTGGGCACAGTTCTGGTTGGGGTGCATAAGAGAGGCAACCAATTGATGTTGCTTTGGAAAATAGCGTGATAGCCAAAGGGTATGTGGGAGGTTTATTCTTGAAGTGATGAAAATGTTCTAAACTATCTATGAGTATGTCAAAAAAAAAACAAAAAAACAAAAACCACATTGCATTGTACACTTTAAAATGTGCAAATTATATGATAATAAATTATATTTTAATAAAGCTATTTTATTTTTATTCTGATTTCAACAACAAATGTCATTGCTATTCAAATGAAAAGGATTACACCTAAATATCAATCCACACACTTTACTAAAGTGAATAGCTGGTACTTAACAATATGCCCCTTAAATCTTGATAGGGTACTAAAGGAAATAATGAAAATTCCTAATATCTTAGGCTACTTCAAGTTGACTTTTTTTTAGTAGACTGTTTAAAATAATGGAAAGGAAGTCTAAGGTGTTTCTTCTCAGACAAGTACATTGGTTGTGTAAGTCAGAGGTCCTAGAGTCAGGGACATCCTGGAACTTATTAGAAATGCAGTTACTTTGGCCCCAACCCAAACCTGCTGAATCTGAATTCTGAGAGTGCAACCCAATAATCTGGGTTTTAACAAATCCTCAAGCTGATTCTGCTATGCACTAATGTTTGAGGTCTCTCAGGAAAAGGGTGTGACGCTAAGTTTTCATGACAAGGCATGAGATAAAAACTTTTTGTGACATTGATAATGATGGTAAAGTGCAAGGGCCTTGTTAAAATTTTATATTTCAGCAATATATTCTTGAGTATCCTAAACCTGTTTTTTTAAACTAAAATTACAGTTTTTATTTTATTTTTTAAGATTTTATTTTCAAAGAGGGGAAGGGAGAGAGGCAGAGAGGGAGAGAAACATTAATGTATGGTTGCCTTTCACCTGCCTCGAGCTACAGACCTGGCTGGAGACCTGGTTATGTGCCCTGGCTGGGAATCAAACCAGCGGCCTTTGGGTTCGCAGACTGGCGCCTTATCCACTGTGCTACCAGCCAGGGCAAGAAAGAATAAACTGTGATTCACATGGCTTTAATCATAAAGAGTTGATTTCTTTTCCAAAAATGTGATAATTTTCTTCATTCTTCAGTGAAAGAAGTTGCTAATATATAATAGAGGATATTTCAAATCCTCAAATAAAGTCTTTAGCAGAGAATGAAGATACACATTTTAGACCAAGAGCAACATAGAATGAATTAGGATTCTACTTACCACTACCTCCTATGGTTAAATAGTCAGCCTTTCATCTTTTAGTGATAAACTCTTTGACTTAAGTGTGGCAGAAATTAAAGTAACCCTTTATGAGAAATCTCCCCATGATGAGGCCTTGTTTGATCGAAATACGCAAACATAACTGAAAGAACCAGTAAGCATTTGCTTCTATTTTTAATGATCTCTAATTAGAATTTCCTAAGCTGTTAGAAAAAAGAAAGAAAAAAGAATATGAAAGCTGGACTGCAAGCTATCATTAAACTGGATATAAATAGCCTTGGTGAAATATTGCTCAAAGTATCGATTATCTTCTCATACTTTAAAACTGTTATGAGTATTAATGAAATATTGTGGATTGTTTTTATCTAAAATTAGGATCTTAGCAATTTTTTTACAATTGGTGGTTAGCAAATGGGCTGGTATCATGTGCTCAGGCTGTCCATTTTTTAAAACCTTGCTCATGTGCTTTTTACTTGGGCTCCTGTATTTCCATCCTCATTAGAGAAGTATTTTTTATAAACATACTCTGGCCAAACGCCCAAAGGCAAGCTTGATGCGAGTTTCCCACTGAGCAAGGGCTAGCCAGGGTGGTTTGGGGTTTGGGTGTCATGGGTTCTGAATAGGACAACAAGTCACTGCTTCAGCCCCGCAGATGGCATACAGGTTTGCTGTGGGTGTAGCCATTCCCACTGACTCCAGCCACCTACCATCATCGCCCAAGGATCTGAATCCAGGTCTTCGTAAGGAAATCCTAAGTGCAGCGTTAACTCAGTAAACCAGTTGGATGAGAGCTGAGGTAATACAAAATCTTGGCTTCCCATCACTCAGCATATAAAGTGCCTGTTAGAGGACCTGCTGCAAGGAGGTTTTTCTTGGATGGTACTGCATGTGCCCTGTCAGGCCGAAGGGGACTGAGCTTGGCCTGTTTGGACAGCAGCACCCTCACCCCACACCTCTCTCATATATACTGTGTATTCATACTATTATACAGCATGATCTGTAAGTGTGGTTAATTAGATTGATTGGTGATGAAAAAGTGACAAAATTCAATACCTTTTTATAATGAAAACACATAATGCACTAGAAATAGAACTTCTTCAACTTACTAAAGGCTATATTATTAAACCCACAGCCAACTCAGTGATGAAACACCTGAAAGCTTTCTCCCTATTCACCACTGCTATCCAACATAATAGAGGAAGTTTTATATAGAGCAGTTATGCAAGAAAATAAAGAAGAGGCATCCAAATTGGAAAAAAAGAAGTAAAATTATTTCTTCACAGATGATATTATCTTATATGTGGAA
Source organism: Noctilio leporinus (assembly GCA_004026585.1). Taxonomy (NCBI): domain Eukaryota; kingdom Metazoa; phylum Chordata; class Mammalia; order Chiroptera; family Noctilionidae; genus Noctilio; species Noctilio leporinus. Next base: position 15,430 of record PVIW01006845.1, on the reverse strand, counting down.
AACACTGAGGATTTCTCTCTCACACACCCAAAAAATCTGTTAGAGCTAATAAACAAATATGGCAAAGTTGCAAGATATAAAATAAGAAATGGATGCATTTCTGTACATTAGCAATGAAGAATCTGAAAAGAAAATTTAGAAAACATTTCTATTTGCAATAGCATTTAGAACCATAAAATACTTAGAAATAAAGTTGACCATTGTACATTGAAACTACAAAATATTGCTGAATTAAATTTTAAAAGACCTGAAAAAGTGGAAATACTGCAACATGGTTGAACCCTGGTGACATTAAAATGGAAGAGGCCGGACATAAAAGGCCAAATATTGTATGACTCCATTTATATGATGTATCTTAAATAGGCAAATTCATAAAAACAGAGTAGTTTGGAACTTACCAGGGACTGAAGATACGGAGTGGTTAGGGTTTTATTGCTTAATGGGTATAGAATTTCTTTTTGGGGATGATGAAATAGTTATAGAAATAGATAGTGATGATGATTTACATAACTGTGAATGTCCTTAATACAACTAAATTATATATTAGGTATATTTTACCATAATATAACAAAGGAAAAACAAAAAATAGACATAGGTGTTCAGTACTTTGGAGTGCAGAGAAGTGAGAGATTGCTATTCTGGCAGTGTGAATGGTATTTGATTCTTGGACTCAGTACTTGCTAGAGACTACTGGGAACAGACATAGAGTGGGAAGGATTCAAGTCCTGCTTTCATGAGCTTTAAACCTGAGCATTTTATTATTTTGTATTTAAATTCCAAACCTTTACCTCTTAAATAATCAAGGATGTCAGTTGAAATACATTTAAGAAGGGAACAAGCTTGTGTTGAATGTCTGCTAATGCCAGGTACTGTTAGATAATTTCTGTAACCCATGTTTTTTATTTTTGTTTAAGATCTTATTCATTTACTTTCAGAGAGAGGGGAAGGGAGGGAGAAAGAGAGAGAGAGAGAGAAACATCAATGTGTGGTTGCCTCTTGTATGCCCCCAACTGGAGACCTGGCCGGCAACTCAGGCAAGTGCTCTGACTAGGAATTGAACCTACAACCCTTGGTTCACAGGCTGGCTGTCAATCCGCTGAGCCACACCAGCTAGGGCTGTAACCCACGTCTTTTAGTTTTTATGATAATCTTAAGAGATAATTATTGTCCCCATTTTACTGAGGAAAAACTAAGGCATTCAGAATTTAAGTAAATTGCCCAAAGTCCTACAGTGTGTCAAAGCCAGAATATGCACTTACATGCTTTGTATATGTCATGATCCCTCATAAAGCTGAGTTACATGTACATTAAAAATTTGTGGGATAGCCTTGGCTGATGTGGCTCAGTGGATTGAGCATGGGCCTGTGAACCCAAGTGTTACTGTCTCGATTCCCCGCCAGGGCACATAGCCAGGTTGCAAGCCAGGTCTCCAGCCAGGTCCCCAGCTGGAAGCAGGTGAAAGGCAACCATACATTGATATTTCTCTCCCTTTCTTCCTCCCTCCCTTCTCTTCTCTCTAAAAATAATGAATAAAATCTTTTTTAAAAATTCATGGGATAAACTGAAGCAGTACTCTTACCAAGATTAGGTAGAATTGAAGTGAGGTGACCTGAAGAATAGGTCCAACATTCCTAGATACCCAAATATCATAATTCATTTGAGTAGAGGAAAGTTTGTCATAACTGTCTACTCATGTTTGAAATAATTATTGCTCACTGTAAAAAGTTATATCAATACCCTGTTTATTTACGTATGTTGCTCCTAAAGTGCCTGCTGATGGATCTGTTCATGCTTGACACCTCTGAGTAGACGTTAATAATTTGTCATGTATAAAACTAATGGAAAGAGAATTATGACTCAACTTTGGCATTACAATTCAACACACCTGTTCAGAGCCAGCCCTTCACATTTTCCCTTCCTTTGCCTGAGGAGCAGACTTCTTCATGGATTACAGTAACACTTTTTGACAAGCTTAGACTGGGTGGAGCTGCCTTGTAATGACAGGGCACAATTGATGGTATCTCAGTAATGCATTCGTTTTTTATTTGGGCTGTCAACATTTATTACTGTAAAGACACTCATTAAATAGCTGGCCAACCTGTCTACTTTTTGTTTTTGGTAACAGTAGAGTCTAACAAAGTATGTTTACTTTCTAGTGATGCAATATTTGCTGGCTTTAGGGGAAGTATACCTAGTAATTGTATATCCTTCTATGTACCTTTGTTTTAAAAGTAGCTATCGTAGTGTTCTCCAAATAAAAATTTAAACTTCTCCTTTCTCTAAAGCCTTCTTAAGTGGCAGTTGAGACCTTTTCACTGTCAGAAATCTGACAGGCACTTAAGAAAAATGTTAACTGAAACTCTCATAAGGCAAGTTCTTTCAAGGTTGACAAGAAACTATAACTGTCTAAAATATAACACTACTTAAGTCTCTATTTTTGAAGACAGTTATATCCTTCATGAATTTTCCCCCCTAGGCAACGTATGACTTTGTGAGAAGGAATTTGCTGAAAGTACATGTGCATTCCACCTTTTCCTTGGATTTGTTTGCTAACAGATTAGGGCCTTCCACTGGTTTTTATGGAGAAATTTTTTTTTAAGTCTGAGGGATAGTACTTTTCTTTAAGGAACTTACTTTTTACAGTGGAAAAGCTAAAGTATATTCTTACAAATATGGTCCATTATGTGACTTCGAATATTTCAGAAAGATTGATTGTTGTAATCAGAAGAGACTTCTCTGAAGAGGTAAGATTTGATCTAGTACTGGAAAGGACAGAATAATTTCTTTTTTTTTTTTAATTTAATTTTATTGTTGTCGTATTACATCTATCCCCTTAGGACAAAATAACTTCTGTCCTAAGAGCATTCATTCCTCTTACCATAGAGCATTCCATAGAGAAATGGCAGGAGAAGAAATTCAATTGCCTACCATTTGTACTTTTAACAAGTCACCTTTGCTTTTTCAAATTACTTTTCTCTGATCTTTATGCCTCCCATTGCGGGGATCCTGAGAAGTCTTTGGCACTTTTTTTCTAGTTACAAATTTGTCTTAATTCCAGTTACCCTATCATGTCAGCAAATAGGTAGTTACAATATAGCATGAAAACGCAGCAATAGCATTAAATACCAAGTACAGACATGGCACAGAGAAGACTTCTTAGAGGAGAAGACTTCATTGAGTCTTAAAGGGTGATATATAGACATTCAGTAGGTAAACCACCATTAATTAATTTATTTGGCCCCTAAACCAACCTGTTTTTATTAAGGACCTGCTATATGCCCACATTGTGCTAAGCACTACTAGATCAATATAAGGGTAACAGAGTCCTTTAGATGTTCAGTGACATGCAAGCAAAGCATTCCAATGTAATGATATAGTTCCCATGATGGAAATACATGTAGGATGTTAAATTTGCCTATCAAAATGAGAAAGGCTTCACCAAGGAATATTATTTTAAGTGGAACCTGACAAAATATTGCAACATTTTAGTGGGTGAACTGTAGAAAAGTGTCTTCTAGATGAGTAAAGGGTACTTTCCAGTAGATGGCTAGAATGGAAGGCTACATCACCTGAAAGAGACACACATTGTACAAGTTGAGGAACAAGTAGGTTTATAGTTTGTGAGTATGTGAAATGAGTTTATTCTTATATTGTCCTTTATTAATTATTGTATTATTTTCCATATGAATAGCTGTAAACCTACTTTGCCCTAACCTGTATAATTAACTGGAGATTACTTGGTTAATTAGGCAGAAAGGTTCTAATTTCAGATTAGATTATTTCAATTCAACAATAGCCATATAACCTCTCATTTTCTATTACATGCATCACATATTTGCAGGCTATTTTTACCAGGAAAGCTCACCGAAGTCATTCAAAGCAAAGAAGAAATGATTCTCCATACTCCAAAATTGGTGTTGTATGTGTGCATGTGTATTTTAATGTCAGGCATATATAGGAAAATATCCTAGAGAAAATGTTAGCAGACTGGAGAAAACAATTTTAATAGAGAATTTGCTTTTGAAATTCTCAGCTGTACACACTATCAAAGCAATCCCCTCCTTGTGGTTTAAAATATTCATACAACTTTGCACAACTTTGGAACCTTGGAGTAGGAATGCTAAGGTATTCTGATGGAGAGCAACTGGGACTCTTCATTCATTGCTGATGGAAATACAAAATTGTTGAGGCAAATTACATAGCAGTTAATTCAAAACTCAAAAAAAAAAAATTCAGGACTCAGTTTTTCCATATGTCAAATAGAAAGAAAAATACCCTCCCGCAGTATTGTGGGAATGAAAGAAACAGCATATGTAAAATGACTAATCCATAATAGGCCCTCATGCATGTTGCCTTCCTTGCCTAGCTTATACAGGTATCTCCTGCAGCTAGTGAGAAAAGGAAACTACATCTTACTGATTTTATCATTTCCAGTTTCTAATACAAAGCCTTCAGTGTAAATATGCATAAATGTTTTATAAATATGTGAGTGAATAAATGAATTTTATGGGGCGGGACCACATGTTGGGAGACCTATTACAAAACTTGGGCTATAGTCTAAGCAGGAGATGACATAGGCCTGAATCTGAGGCATCATGCTTGAAAAATGTGGAGATTTTATTCTGGGTTACTGGGCAATAAGATTTTCTCTGGATTCTTATAGCCATAACATAAACTCTCACAAGCTAACCTGCTTCCTCTAAAGCAGACACCGAGACATCAATCCATTCTGTGAAATCCTACCACTAAAGAAATTAGCAAACCAATCCTAAATCCAGCTTTTCAACTCACCCCACATACCACCTCTGTCCAGATGAAAAACAATCTTTTCTAAACATATCCACCGGAAATTCCAGAGACTTACATACGTTTTAGCAAAGCGAGACAGTCTCAGGACTTTGAAGCTACTTGTGAATTCACCTCTCTGTTTTTATAACTCTACAATGGACTATTTTGAAATTTCCCTGTTTAAAACTTCTGATAACTAGAGAGTTTAATATATAATTAGTCTAACACTGAGGTTCAGTCTTGGCAATAATAGATATGAAACCTACTTTTTCAGGTATGTAACCTACAAGAATGTGGAGTATCAGGTTTGCCACAATCCTTATTTCCCTGTTTTGAGCAGTTCATTAATGATTTTTTAGGCAAATCAGTTTAACAGACATAAACTCACAATGCAAATGCATGTGGAGCCAAGTGCTCACTCATTCAGTTTCTAAGGCTCTGTAAGGTACCAGACACTGCTTGGGACTCAGGATGCAGAGCTAAACAAGGAAAAGCCGCTTCATTTTGCTTAGGGTTTGAAAAGAGAAATAAACATGTAAATAGATAATGACAACTCTACAGGATAATACAAGGCTGGGGGTACATATCCATTCCTTACCATCTTGCTCTTCTCTGTGGAGAGTCCATTGGTAATGAAATAAACTAATCCTGTGAATATACTGTAGTATGTTCCTTGCAGCAAATGGAAACAGTTTATTCCAAGGAAAATCATTCCATGACTGACTCAAGGACTATATTTGTAATCCTTGGAGGGAAGAAAATTTAGAAAGGAAAAAACACAATGAGCGTGCAGGTTGAAGAGAAATGAAATAGCAAAAATTTCTAGATGAGGTACCAGCTGGCCTTCATTCTAACAAGCTATGAAACTGTGGGAAGATCTCTTAAACTTTCTGAGTCTCAGTTTTCTCATCTCTTAAGTGGAGATAAAAGCATTCACGTGGAAGTGTTTCATAAACTTTGGAAAATAAGACTTTAAAGGATTAAAATCTTAAAAGTATAATTAGAGGGATATTCATTAATAGTACATTTTCCTTTGCAAATACTTAGTAAATGGTAGCTTTGACTAACAAGAAAACAAAGAGCTTTTTATAGAATGGAAACCACTATGATAAATTACGCCTAAAACCAAGGTATTCGTTGTTACCATAGAGTGGATGACGCCTTCTCAGTCATTCCTGATTTTATTAACAAAATGATCATTTTTTTCAGTCTGGAACCTTAGTACATTTTAGAGCACTATCCTGCCATGTGTTCCTCTGTTTAATCCTCACAGCCTAGGTTACCTAAAAGTAGAGCAAACTTAGGGACATGCCCCAGACCTACACACTAAAGAGCCCCCTTCCAGTACACTCCTACAACCTGCAACTTAGAATGTGATTACTGAAAGGCAGATGAAGCACTTACAGAATAAGCAGAGTAGGTTCACCAAATAAACAGAAAGAGAGAGAGAAAGAGAAATATCTTTTAGCAATTTGATATTTCAGAAAAATCAAAGCAGTCATGAGAAAAATCAGAATTTTGTCAGACTTCTGAGATTTACAATGTAGTGTTACTTTTCTTCTATGGTATATAATGTGCTTAGGACTCCAATGTTCTTGTTGTGGGCCCTGAGACACCTACCTGAGCCCTGTACATAGATAGTGATTTGGGTGCCCCACAGTCAACCAGTGGACACTGGGAAGATGCTTCAGACACTTGAGGCTCCTGTTCATATAATTCATGAACCTTCCTCTGCTTCCCCTCCTCTACCATTGCCAAGTTCCTATAGAAAAATGCTGCTATAAATGAGGGGTGACCTGGGACCTTGCCCCAGGTCCCCTCCTTGCAGGCAGTCCTTAGAAAAAACTCAGAGAAATTCAACTGTTTGGTCTGAGGTTGTGCATCTAGTCATTAGAAGGAAGAAAATTAATATAATCAGGATGACAGTGGTGGTGATGATTAGAATAACATTTATCGAATAGCCACTGCAGCCCCAAATACTACACTAGGTGATAATGTATTCCTCATTTTATTTCCTCCTTAGAGTTATCCAGCAAGGAGGTGGTTTTCCCATTTTAGAGACAAAATGGATCAGTGATGAAAGAAGTCAAGGAACTTACCCAAGAACATAAAAATTAAGTGGCAGACTTAGAATTCAGACCACGTCTGTCTGTGTTTGAAGCCCATGACCTCTTCCCTGTATTGTTCTGCTATCAGGGTGGGACAAGGACTAGAATCCAAGTTGTTTGGCTGGAAGATGAATGTCTTGGCAGCACTAGGTCATGGAGCCAATGCTGTCAGGCGACACTTTCCAACACCCAGCTAACACAGCCTTTCAAGCAGTGTCCTCATCATTTACATTTTAAGTGCAGAAAAATAACAATATTCATCTCCTTTCTTTCACTGTAGAGAGCTTTGCTGTTTCTTAGTTTTTGGCTCTGTAGTGTCAGAATAGAAGTTCATGTAACTTCCTTCTGTAATTTTGATACTTGGTGGGTTTACAGGAGAAATTTGCATAACCCAAAATTAACCAAAATGTATAATTCAGCAGTACTTTATATATTCACAATGTTGTGCAAGTGTTACCTCTGCCTAGTTGCAAAACATCATCACCCCCATACTCGTTAACCCCTACCCCACCCCAGCCCTGGCAGCCGGCATTCTACTTTCAGTCTCTATGGATTTGCCTGTTCCACATACTTCATACAGTATATGACATTGTGTCTGGCTTCTTTTACTTAAGATTCCTTCACATTGCAGCATACATCTGTATGTTATTTTTTATAAGGGGATAATATCCCATGGTGTGATTATACCACATTTTGTTTATCCATTTATTTATTCATGGACATTTGGGTTGCGTTCACCTTTTGGCTATTTGAATGTTGCAGTGAACATTCATATAGAAGTATCCATTTGAGTTCATGTTTTCAGTTCTTTATCATTTACATTTTGCATTAATTATATTCAAACCAGCAATGTACAAGGTTTCTAATTGCTCCACATCCTCACCAACAATAATTCCTTTCTCTCTGTCCCTCCCTCCCTCTCTCTCACTAGCTATAGTATTAGGCATCCTAGTGGGTGTAAGATGGCATTTCATTGTGGTTTTCATTTGCATTTCCCTATGATTTCCCTAAAGACTATTGAGCATTATTTGATGTGCTTGTTGGACATCTATATATCTTCTTTGGATAAATGTCTAATTCTGATACTTTAAAAATATTAAAGTAACAAGATTATCAGACTATTTTATGGCCTGAGAAATTTTTAGAAACAAAATCTTAAATATCTGAACTCCATCCAATTCTATCCCAGTTAAACCATTGTGTATTCTTACATGTTTAAACTTCAGTCACCTTCAAAGTACCCACCATTTAATGCAATAAACCTATTGAGCCATTTTTTTTTACTGCTCAGAAGTTTTCGAACTCGTTGATTTTGATGCCTTTTAGTGCTTTCGCCGTTTTTTGTTTCACCTCTTTTACATCAGCAAAATGTTTCCCTTTGAGGATTTTTTTGAACACAAAAAAGTCACTCAGGAAAAGATTGGGTAAATAGGGAGGGTAGGTCATGGGGGTCATTGCCAGTTTTGGTCAAAAAGTGCTGAACACTCAGCTCATTGTGGGCAAGTATGCTCATAAATCACCTGTCATGAAATGGGCAAACTGATTGAAAGAATCTTAAAAAAAAAAGTCACTGAAGCTAAATGCATCCTCTCAAAACACCACCAGCTGGTACACTGGTGAGATGGGTTTCTACAATACTCAAATGGCAGGGGAAGCCTGCACTACAAAGGGCCCACCCTCCAGAAGATAATTAGATAATTCTCGGGTGGTTTTTTTTTTGGTTCTCTTACATGGTTTTCATCAAATTTGAAAAACTTTGGCCATTATTTCCTAAAATAAGTTTTCTCCCCCTGCATTCTTATTTCCAGATTCCAATTACACTTATATTAGGCTGCCGAAAGTTATCTCACAGACAGCATTTCCAACCCCCTACGTTGCTTAGATTCAAAATTAAAGCTTCTGATTCGAATTGGCCCTATAGGTTACCAAAATGTATAATCTACCTTCTCACGTTTTGTATTACCTCATCATTTACACCTCTTTCAGGTTCCTTTTTATTTCTAGTACCTAGGAATTTCCCTCTCTCTCTCTCTCTCTCTCTCTCTCCCCCACATGCTAAGTAATACTTTTTAACATTTTTGCTATATTTTACTATATTTTATCTACTTTCTTTATATTGAAAGGTTATTATGATCCATCTCTCCCTAGGGATATATACCAGGGCCATTTTCCTGTTTACAAGGTCCTACTTGATAAAGGCAAAGAGCAGGCTGTACATTCTAAAATGACCATTCAGAAGAACAAATAAGTGCTGTGAGTGAGTGTGTGTGTGTGTATTTGTGTATGCATTTGTTAAGTGTCTGAAACAAGCCTAACCTCTATAGCCTACTTCAATTTGATAATTCAGAACTTTGCATCTGTCTTTTGGGTATTAACTGACAATTACTAATTTTAAACCACCAAGAAATAACAAGTTACACCTAAATTTCATTTCTGGTTAAGTACCTCATTTAGGAACCATTTGACAGCTTATAAAATTATGTCTTTATTTTTAATGGGTTGTAGTAAGATTTGATTAAATAGCTACTTTCTCAGACACATAGAATTATTCAGATCCATTTAGTGTGTCACAGTGGTGGGGGAGAAACATTGGCTTTCAGGAAGAGAAAGACTAAGTTTGAATTCTAATTCCAGGCTCTTAACAAGTCATATAATAGCCAGAATAAGAAGTATACTTACATAAAAAGTACTAGTCCGAAGAATACTAGAACTTCAGGTATATAACTGAAGTAATAAAAATTCCTCTGTTTCCTCTAATGAGTATGTAATGAATGTTTGCCACACATAAGGGGGTACCCTAGGTGTTATAGGACAATACAGAATCTTTCCCCTGTGGGATCGTACAGTCAGGTGGGGAGCAATGAGGCAGATTTACAGAGGAGTGCAGCACAAGGCACTGTAAGAGCAGTGTCAAGTATGCTACCGGGAAAAGGCTCCGTGGAGACGGCTAGTTCTGAGCAGCCTGGCTTCACACTTGAGTGGGAAGAAGAGTGTTTCATACCAAGCAGGCTGAGCCATAGCCCAGACAGCACCTGAGACATTTCCAAACCTGATTATACAGCTATTCCACATCTACATAATAACATGTATTTCTAGTTACTTGGTCTAATGCGTCCTCTCAGATTTAGCCAGGGGATCCTTCACAAGGACATTATTTTTAGAACATAGAAGAGGACTATCTACCTGTTTGGAGAACACATTTAGACATGAAATGGTAACCACAACACCTGGGATTTTCATGAAAATCTAATCATATAGAATAACACAGGGAAAGCAATGTTCTCTAAATCCCAAAATTGGAGATGACTGTAAATAGGACAGTTGGAGAGACAGGTATAAAATCTCCAAGACAGAAAAGAAGAAACAACAGCCATTCCCAAACAACTAACACACAAGAAACTATGAACATGATGCATTTAGGAAAATTCATCCCAAGCCAGCCCTTCTGTCTGCAATGGACAGAGCATTGGATTGTGGGAAAGAGGGTTGGAGAAGGAAGCTGTCAGGAGACCTGGATTCAAGTATAAACTCTGCAGCTGACTTAGTGGGTAGTCTTGTGTACATCTCCCTCACATGATTTTGTTTTCTTCGTCTACATAGTGAGTGGCTCTTTTGGACATGTTTCTTATATTTCTAAAAGTAATGAAAAGCTGGTAGGATTTTGAGTGATGGAGCAGGAAATCTTTTGGGTCAAGAGAGCCATATTATTTAAGGAACAAAAGGAAAATAATACAAAACTTGAACACTGAGCTCATTACAATAAATCAGTAGACTCCATTAAATAATGATGAAGGTGGTCCAAACATGATTATCCACATCTTCTCATATGGCCTGTCTCTGTGTCCCCAGTGTTAGTGTGATGCCTCATAATGAAGTTAGTGCTTAATGAATATTTGTGAGAGGAAAGATAAATAGGAAGGAGAAGGGAGAAGTGAAGGAAACATGTTAGCTGGTTCGGGAAGTCCTGTCACAACTGGTGCCACATTTTGTGGCAGAAATCACTGTATTTAATGGCCTTTTATATCTGCAACAGTCTTAAAACAGAGCTGTTTACTTAGATTGCTTTTATTATGAACCATATTTGTGCTCAAAGGACTTCCAGCTGTGGTAGCTTTTAGACGGTTCCTTTGTTGTGTGTACACAGTGTCATAACAGGTCAGTTCTGCTCAGCTAGTCAATTTCATTGACTCAGTTAGGGCTGCTTTATGGATGAGCTCTATCCTTTTCTTCCTTAATTTTTACTACAGACGATAAATATTTTATGCCTGGAAAGACAATTCATTTATTCAACAGGTGTTTATTAAACACCTCCCAAAAGCTAGGTATTGTGTGAAATACTTCAAATACAGAGGTGTATAATACAGAAAAGGTCCCTATCTTTCTGATGCATACAGAGTCATGGAAGAATCTCATATTATATAAATAATTATATGATAACTCAATAATGTAATAAATGTTTTAAAAGGAAAATACAGAGTGTTGCAAGAGAAACTTAAGCTAATTTGGAGCGGTGGGGTCAGGAAAGTAAGGTAAAATTAACATGTTAAAAATCTCAAATATTTTCTCATTTGAAATATAAAAAGATAAATTTATTCCCACAAGTTGTTGATTCTGTTAGGTATATTTAAAATTGTAAGAATAGACTTGTCTACAGAAACATAGAATGCTTAGAATTCCAGTTTTTTAATTTAACAAATGACTGAAAGGGTGACATTATATACCCAAGAACACTCAGCTTGCTCCTGGCAGGGCTAGGAATTGAACATGGGTCTCCTAATCTCCTCAGTGACTTAAAAAATGAAGACCTTAATTTAAAAAAAAAAAAAAAAAAAATGAAGACCTTAATGTATAAAATGTAGACCAGCCACGGCAAACTGAACTATTAAGTAACTACTCTGTACAACTTGTATATTGAGTAGGGAAAGGAGTTTAGAGAGTAATGAATTAGGCAACTGCAAATATAAAAAGAAATACACACAAAATATGTCCTATCAGGCTGATTGTAGCTGGTCATAGTAAAGCTGTAGCTTTTTTTTACTAAAGTGGGAAATACCCAGTTGGAAGTAGTGAAAATAATATTTAAAAGAATATGCTTCTATTTCTTTAAAATATAAACAATGAGTAAGTACAAATCTCCAAACAGAAGTTTTTAAAACTCGCTTTTATTCATGTGTAATACTGTGTGACGTGTAAATTATTCTGGCTGCTTTGCAGCCTGTATAGTCTCCGAGTTAGGTTAAACATTGTTCCTATTTTGTCTGTCTTGAAAGTATAGGGCCAATGTCAATATAATTAAAATAGTTTGTAAAATAGTTTGCGTGGCCGATACTTTTGGGACAGACCTCGTATATTTTCCCTAGCATACCCTTTCATTATAGACAGTATAGCAGTGAGGTTCAAGCTAGTTAGTAAGTCTTCCTAATTTTTTATTTAAAAGATTGGGAGTCAATCAGATGTTATTATTCATACTAGAGATTTTAAAATTAGTTGAATCGTTGAAACTAGAAGGTGTATTAGGCCTCAGGGAGATCTTCAGGCTTGAATTAGAGCACCAAAGACAAGGCTGAGCATATAACCAGTCTTGAGTCAGAATATATTGAATAGGGGAGACCAAAAATTACATTACGAAGTATTAGGTTAAACCATATGAAACTCCCATTTTTATAGGTCAAAATAGTTAAACACTGGTGACTTCATATGATTCAGCCAATTACAAAAAACGACCAAAAAGGGAATCGATAACCTAATGTCAGTAGGTGTGTATGTTTATTAAATTTAAGTACATGTATATTAACTATACTACAGAATTTAACAAGTAAGAAGTCCTGGCAGTTGAATTAACTTTTAATTTCATATGAAATCACAATTTAAATGTATAGAGATGGCATAATTACTTCAGAGGCTAAAAATATCTAAAACATCTTTTTTAGAAGATCTTCTAAATTATTCACACTCCATGATTGTTAATGTAGTGAGGAAACACTACTTATTTGATAATCAAGCTTTAGTGGTGTGGACTGAAGTTAACTAGGATATTTTGTTTTCAGACTCTCCCTGTGGTGACCAGTGGGTCACAACCTACTCCTTTACTTTCTCCCAGTCCAGTGTGCTGACCCTTTCCAAGATTATTTTAGAAAAATCAAGAGGAACGTGAAGAACTAATCATTGTGAAAACAAACTGACTGTCCAGTGCTTTGTTAGACAGTTTATATATTATTGCATTTAATTCTCACAACAACCCTATAAGACAAATACTATTTCTATTTTACCATTGAAGACACTGAGACCTAGAAAGGTCAAATAATCTGTCCAGCATCGCACAGCTAATAAGTGGTAGAGAGCTAGGCTTCAAACATTCTTATTTTCGCTATATACCGTGCCACTTATCTTATTGTTTGTTTGCTTATTTATATTTTATACACCTTAAAAGTGTCCTGTTTACTCATAGTAAATTCACACGTGAGTAAAACAAGGGGATTGTTGTTATTTTCTTTTCAAAAGTAACATGGTGAAATACATTTGAATCATTTCTTTTCTTTTAAGGATGAACGTGAAGCAAGAGAAAATGTGAAGAGAGAGCAGGATGAGGCATATCGCCTTTCACTTGAAGCTGACAGAGCAAAGGTTGGTCAAGGGACTTTTGGAGTAAGGAACTCAATCTCAAATGGTATTTTATTATTTAAATGCCAGCCCTTTTATCACCTTGAGCCCCAAGAATGTTGGGATCACAATGGAGAAAGCCAAATTCCGTTAACAGAAAGAAGACAGTTCTACCCCTGGTTCTTAAAGTATGGTTCATTTTGACAAGATAAAGTTGGTTGAGAATCATAAAAATGAAAACAAGAATGGGCCTAGTATCTATTTTATTTGATTTTTAGTCAGTCTGTGGGACAACCTAGCAATTTTTTAAAAGCTTTGCAGTTGGGTTGAGAACCACTGACTTATTGAATGCTTTTTGAACACCTGCTTCTATATTGGGCATTGAAGAAGGGTAAAATGAATAAGCCACAGTTTCTGCCCTCAAAAGCAGGCTCATAATATAGTATAGGGTGGATTAAATTAAGAATGCAGATAGCTGCAACACTGAAGTAAGGAAGCACCTAGTAGTTCAGTGAACAGGAGTTCAATGGAAAGACTTTTTTAGCTTTTTTGGAAAGCCAAGAAGTGGGAATGGACTGTGGAGTCTTTCTTAGAAGCTAAGTTTTATACTTGAAGTGGATAAATAGGGGTAGGAGAGGAAAACTAGTATATGCTAACAGCAAGGAGCCAGAAAACAAGGGGTGCATGATAGAGGCTGGCATGAATAGGGCTTGATATTTGTGTACAGGGAACATAGCAGAAAACACTAGATAAGAAGACCAGAGAAAGTTTCCGATGAATGCATTACTACCCAGAGCTACCTAGGTATCTGAATAAGAACCCTACAAGAACAGAGAGCTATGCTTTATATATATTTTTTTCTCTTTTGGAAAGATTTTATGTATTTATTTTTAGAGAAAGGGGGAAGAGAGGGAGAAAGAGAGGGAAAGAAACATCAATGGGAGAGAAACATTGATTGGTTGCCTTGTCTACACATACTGACTGGAGACTGAACCTATAGCCCAGGCATGTGCCCTGGGCAGAGATCGAACCGATGACTTCCTTTTTTTTTTTTTTTTTTAAATTAAATTTAATTGAACTTTATTGTTGTTGTATTACATCCATTTCCTTTTTACTCCCCTCTGTCCCCTTCCCCACCCACCCACTCCCTGCCAAAGTTAATCTCACATGTTGTCCATGTCCATGGTTCTTCCATACTAGTTCCTTGACTAAACTGCTCCCTTTCTTTGCCTCCTCCTCTCCCTCCCCTCTGCCCACTGAAGGTCTGTCCATTGTATTCATGTATCTGATTCTGTTTTGCTTGTTGTTTGTTTTATTCATTATTGTCCTGAAATGGGTGAGATCATATGGTATTTGTCTTTCACTGACTGGTTTATTTCACTAAGCTTAATACTCTCCAGACCCATCCATGTTGTTGCAAAGGGTAGGAGTTCCTTCTTTCTTCCTGCTATGTAGTATTCCATTGTTTAAATGTACCAGAGTTTTTGATCCAATCATCCACTGATGGGCACTTAGGCTGTTTCCAGCACTTGGCTATTGTAAAGAGTGCTGCTATGGAAAGAAAGAAGGAACTTGTACCCTTTGCAACAACATGGATGGAACTGGAGAGTATTATGCTTAGTGAAATAAGCCAGTCAGTGAAGGACAAATATCATATGATCTCACCCATTACAGGACAATAATGAGCAAAACTAACAACAAGCAAAACAGAACCAGGTATATGAATACAAGGAATAGGCCTTCAGTGGTCAGGGGAAAAAGGGTTGGGGGGAGGGGGGAGGCAGAGGCAAAGAAGGGGAGCAGCTTAGACAAGAACGTAGTATAAAGGAACCATGGACATGGACAACAGGTGGGATTGACTTTGTGGGGAATGAGTGGGTGGGGAGGGGGACAGAGGGGAGCAAAAAGGGGATGGATGTAATACAACAACAATA